>JAQIWS010000229.1:0-33623 GCA_034696085.1 Stigmatogaster subterranea | reverse complement strand
AATTACCTAAATTTCCAAACAAAAACGTGTCTTAAAAATTCTAGTTCCTTGCAACGAGGTCGCTCACCATCACCATCACCATCCAAAACGGATTAAATTCGACATTTGTCGACGCGAACAATAAATCGAATTATTTTAGGTCGAAAACGTCGAAAATTACCTAAATTTCCAAACAAAAACGTGTCTTAAAAATTCTAGTTCCTTGCAACGAGGTCGCTCACCATCACCATCCAAAACGGATTAAACGAGATGAGTGCTTCTCATTTCAGAGTACGCGGGTCCCTGGTGGACTGGAAGTTCCCTCGTCGACCATCCTCGACTCCTCTTATACAACCGCGTTCCTAAATGCGGTAGCGAAATGTTAGTGTTGCTATTAAGGTGGTTACAAAGTTACAACAACTTCAAACACGTCAGACTCAACAACGGGCAACATCGACAAATGACCACAAACGAACAAGTAACAAAACATTTAGTTTAATACACCAAATCAACGAATAAAAATCCATTTCCATTTTACAGACGGAATTGATTAAACAAATTAAATCGAGCGTAGCCGAAAACCAAACCGTTCCCGTTTCCTTCGATCGACACGTCTACTTTGTCGACTTCACGGAGTACGATCGAAATAAATTTGCATACACAAAAAACAAAAATTCATTTAAAAAAAACAATTTTAGATTCAACGAACCAATGCCAGTTTACATCAATTTACTTCGAGACCCCGTCGACAAAATAATTTCACGTTTTTTCTACCACAACATCGGCTTTTCCGACAAGTACGAACCGACAAACAACAAACTCAGCAAACAGGAGTGGAAAACAAAAGTAAACACTAACAAAACAAACAATCATCGCACAAAACAAAATCGATTATCTTACATTCTCTTTCGTATATCGAGTTCTTCGAGCGATGCGTCGAAACCGGAAATTCGCTGTGCACTTTTGTATCAGGTGCCCAATACGATTTAAGTGTTCCTTATTTTTGCGGACATCAACCGAGATGCAGGTAAATCCAAAAAAATATCAATTTTATATCTAAAAATTACCGTTTTTTTTCCTATAAAATAGAATTTTAAACGACGACTGGGCGCTCGAAAAAGCGATCGCCAATTTGGATAAACATTTCGCGGTTGTCGGGATCCTCGAAAAAATCAACGAGACGTTAGCGGTTTTAGAAAATCGAGTTCCTAGATTTTTTAGTGGAGTTTCACGGCTCTTCTACGACGAACTCGCGGCACCAAAGATGAATAAAAACGTGGAAAGACCGAAGCACATCGACGACAAAATCGTCCAAATGCTCAAAAACAACTTGACGCACGAATATCGTTTGTATCAACACGCTGTTGAGAGGTTGGAAAAACAGTACCAAAAAATAATATAATGTAATAAAATAATAACGACCGAGTGTTTGCTCGTTACTGCGAGTTGTTGTTGTTATTGGTGGTGGTAAACACTTCGTAGTCGAGGACCGTGAAATTGTAGCCTCCCATGAGAATCATCGAAGACGCGTTTTCACCGTCGTAAGAGTGGGGAAGGTTTGAGTACGATTCCATGTTCACGTTGCAGTTGTTGGATAAACATAAATCGGCACCGGCACCGAAAATTGGTCCGAAACTTGAAAGGAAAATGAATATTAAGTGATAAATAAATTTATTCGTAATAAATAAAAAGATGTAAATTTACTCAGGATGATGAGCGATGGCGAACATTTTCTTGACGATTTCGAATTTTGTCGGTGGTAAACCGAGGGAGTTGACGAGTGAGAATAGAAACGCTTTGTCGGTGGCGACGTATCGACCTTTACAAGACGTTTTACCCCACGGAACGTCGCTCATTCCTCCGCAAATGTCGCCTTGACTTCCCTAAATATGGGGAAAAAAATGTGTTAAGTGATAATGTGATTCAGATTAGTAGGATAAATTTTAATCGCGAGACTTACGAGAACGAGAACGAAAGTTGGACTGACTCCGTCGCAGTGTCGATGAAACGCGTCGGCTGAGTAACCGTGAGTCGACGCGCGATGGATAAGACGCCATGTTTGTTTACTATTGCCGTACCTATAAAAAATAGCGATAAAACGGATTAGTACAATTTAAGTCCAAAAATCCGGACTACTTGAGTTTTCAAAAAAAGTCCGGATTTTCGGGTGGATAATCCGAAAATCCGGATTTTTGGATCTGTCCGAATGTCAAAATTTTTTCTTACGATCGAATTTTTATCAAAATTCTTCGTCAAATTTAAAGTATATTAAAATTCTTGCTTAAATGTGGTTTCATCAAAATTTTTCCTTAAATTTATACTTTAAAATTAGTCTGAGAATCGGGAAAATTCGAAAATCCGGACTGAGCAAATCATAAAGTGGTCCGGATTTTTGGAGTTCTACTGTATTTACAATCTAAAAGTTGATTAACCACGAAATTTATACCACGAATTCAGCAATCTCTGAAAATGAAGTTTTTCCGCGATCAAAACATGGCTTCCTTGAAACAACTTAGACACGCGAGGCTGAAGACGCTTATCTTGAGGATGATTAAACTTCGACGGAAGAGCCGCAAAACGATACCTAAAAAAAAAACAAAAAAACTCATTTTGAATAAAATTATCATATTTTTTTAAATGTTGCGTAAAAAAATAAAAATCTTGCCTTTCTAACGATAATTCCATGGGAACCGCACCCGTTGGTTCAACTTCTTCGGCGAACACTTGACTGTCGATGAGTAAAAGACGAACGTGAGTAATGACTCCCGTCAAATGAAGACAAACTCGCGTTCTCTCTTCCTCGGTCCAATGAGCGGCTGGTTGAGTCACTCCCGCTTGATGTTTAGCCCACGTGAGAACCGCGCGCCAAACGTCTTCTTCTTCCAACGCCAACTACGATCGATTACGTAAACCATAAATAACTTTTTTTTCTTCCTGTATATTTCGATTTACAATAAAAATCCAAAAATCCGGACCACTTGGGGATTTGCTACGTGCGATTTTTTGGATTTTCCGGATTTCTAGAGTTTTTTTAATGTTTAAATTTAATGAAAATTTTTGATAAAACTTCACATTTAAGCAAGAATTTTAATATATTTTAAATTTTACGAAGAATTTTGATAAAAATTCGATTTTAAGGAAAAATTTAGATATTCGAACAGGTCCGAAAATCCGGATTCTCGGATTGTTCAAATTTAAGAAAAATTTTTGATAAAACTTCACATTTAAGCAAGAATTTTAATATATTTTAAATTTGACGAGGAATTTTGAAAAAAATTCGATTTTAAGAAAAAATTTTGACATTCGAAAAAGTCGGAAATTCCGGATTCTCGGGTTGTCCACCCGAAAATCCGGACTTTTTTGAAAAAACTCAAATAATCCGGATTTTTGAACTTCTACTGTACAAAAAAAAATCCAAATTTTCACGTACGAAATCCGACGACACGAGATGAACGAGTGCGTCTTTGGTGAGCGACAAAAACGCCGCCGTTTTAATACACTCTCCAGCGTTCTCTCCGATGAACGTCACGCATCGATCAACGAACGAACGACCCCCGCATTTAGCGCCTGCAAAAGTTTAAAAATAAAACGAAATAAACAAAACCGAATAAATTAGCCCCACAAATCAAACCCCCTAAACGCAGTTGCGTGGCGCCATCTCGCGACCAAACTCATAAACGTCATTATTACTACACACTGTACCAAAAAATAGAAAACAGAAAACTTTAC
Source organism: Stigmatogaster subterranea (assembly GCA_034696085.1). NCBI lineage: Eukaryota > Metazoa > Arthropoda > Chilopoda > Geophilomorpha > Himantariidae > Stigmatogaster > Stigmatogaster subterranea. Next base: position 29,915 of record JAQIWS010000229.1, on the reverse strand, counting down.
TGCCCCAAAACACGCGCTAATTTACGAGGACCTGAAAACAAAAAAAATATATTGAGAGAACAAAAACGCGATACAATGTCCCAGTCCATCACTGCCACCCAACAAAATCACGTGACGAGTTGAAAACGAGGGGAAAAGCAGCTGAATCGTGTTGTCGAAAAGACCCCCGACCGAGATAGATAGATAGAGACAACAGCGACCGAAAACGTGACCCTCCGACAACTTCTGACGAATGACCAATCGACGAAACTAGAAACAAATTTAAACCTCGCGTAAATTACAAACGTCGACGGCCATTTTTAAACAACAAAGATGGCGAAAAAAGATAATAACGAGAGATGAAAAAAAAATAATAAAACACAGGTGAAAATATTAAATATAAAAAAGGGACGTATTCAGAGTGTTAAACCGAGTTTTCACCTCGGGGGCGGTGGCCTCGAGGGCAGCACGCGCGCGTCCATCAGCACTTAGCGTGACGCCATCACATTCATCGTCAACAGCTAAATAAACAACGAAAAAACACAACGAAAACCGGAAGAAAAAAAAATAAGGGGATTTTAGGGGATTAAACGGAGATGAAGGAAAAACGTTTTCGCGCCGAAAAATAATAAACACGAAATGAGATTATTTTTAGTTTTTAAATTTTTTTTGAGATTACCCGGAACTCGTTCTTGAGCCTCGATGGCCGAGGGTAGAAAAGTGCACGCGTTGTGCACGTTTAGCGTTCCAGTCACGTGATCTTCGCACGCGATTCTCAAATCTTCGACGCCCAATGCTTGAGAGGTAAGAAGAAGGTCGAAGACAAAAGCGTCTTGAAGAAGGATCTTAAATCACGTTTTTAAATTTAATTAGTTCACTCGATCGATGTGTTTTTTAAAAAGACGTTTTTGCAAATTACTTTTCCCGTGTAGATGTAAAAAAGAACTTGTCGGAAGACTTCGGCTTCGAATTGAGGGAGACGAATTTGCGTCGGGGTTCCAGGAGCGTTGGGACTCACTGACGCACCGGGAATTTTACAAATTTCGCCTCGTTTCACGTTTTGAAAACTTTTGCATCTAAAAATAGAAAAGACAAAGAAAAATAAATCATCGTCGTTAAATTGTAATTAAAACACATTAATCTTTGTCCGGATCAAGATTTCTAGCCGGAAACTTTCATCTCCATCCGCGTTAAGATAAGAAGTGAAATAAAATATTGTATATATAAACAAATGTTAATATTGTAAAATTGTCGGTGTTTTGGGTTTTCGTCGCTCGGTAATTTTTGTATTTTTAATTTTTTGGAAATTTTGGAAATTTTTAAATTGTCGTTGTTCGACAAGTTGCAAAATTTAAAATATTTCGAACAAAAATTTAAAAATAGAACAATAATAATTCCAAATTTCTTTCTTTGAAATTTCGACAAGTTCCAAAATTTAAAATATTTCTTATTCGAATTTCAAAGAAAAAACGTGGAAATTTTGCAACTTGTCGAAATTTCAAAAAAAAATGTGGAAATTTAGATTTTTGTCGACATTTCAATGAAAAAATGTGGAAATTTAGAATTTTGTCGAAATTTCAATGAAAAAATGTGGAAATTTAGAATTTTGTCGAAATTTCAAAGTGAAAATTTAGAATTTTGTCGAAATTTCAAATAAAAAATGTGGAAATTTATACTCTTGTCGAAATTTGAAAATATCGTTGTTCTAATTTTAAATTTTTGTTGTTCGACACTTTCGAAATTAAACAAATTTAAAAACTTTGAATATTTCACTGTTCGACATTTCGACATTAAAAAAAACCCTCAATTTTCGTACCACATTTCGACATAAAAATAAAACAAAACAAGAGAAGAAACCGAAGATGAAAACGGTGAGTTTTCGGTCGAGCCTTGAATGCCTCGATCCATCGATCGAATTCCACTCAGACGGGTTTATCAACGCGCCAAATCAGCCTCGCGTCTCTTCGTTGCCCCCTCGCTTCCTTCTCCCACGTTTCCGGTGACCAAACGTCGACACCGGAAAACCCGTCAAAACCTAGAAACCACAGGTGAACCACGTTTCGACAACACCTCCACCTCATAACAACAACAAAAATATATCAACCGCAAAAAAATATAAATCGGAGAAATAAAAAAGTGACGTAAACGTCGACGACTCAAACAGGTGCAATGGACACTCGATACCCAGTTACCCACCAACCCCCAGGAAAAATACAACGCCCTTTCATTCTCTTCTCTTCCCTCGCGATTGCAATTTCGTGTTCCTATATTTTCATCTCCCTCGACGAAAAATCAAAATCCAACTGGCGGTAAATTAACGCAACGTCATCGTCGAGTTTGCCTATAAAAATATAAATGAAAATTACTAAAGGGCGGGGTTGATCAAAAATTAAACACTCCCTTTATCCACACGTGTGCGGGGTTTTAAAAAATTGAAAAATAAAATTGAAAAACGCACGCCTCGCTTCGTACAGTAATTCAATTCCCGGTCTGTTCTCGTCTTTCCCGACGTCACGAGATCTCGTTCACCTGGCAACTAAACGCGATCCGAATGAAAATTGAGTTTAACGAGTCGTCGAGAAAGGGTTATCAGACCCAAACTCGAGTAACTGAGTAAGTGAACGCTCCCTCGATCTCTCGAAAGAGAAAAATTTTTAATCCGCGAGAGAGAAACGAGATGTTCGCGATTCACGCTTCGTCGAACGACGTCGAGTCGGCGACCACTTAAATCAACCGAATCAAATCCAGAGAAAATAAATAAAATAAAATAAAATAAAAATATAAAAACATCCTCTAATAACGAGAAAAAACAGGAATTTATCGACTCGATCCGCAAACTCGTTAAGAAAACGGCGAACGAGACAAAAAACGACCGTTTTTAATCGACCGAAATCACGACGACGAAACACGAAAAACGCAAACCGGAACTGGATCCTCGAATTTAACCCTAAACTAGACCAAGATCCACCTTTAAAATTGATATTTCGGTGTCTCTTTGATCGTACGGTCGACTTAATTATGTAAAAGGAGGAGTTTAAAATTGGATTAACGCCGACGAGTTTGGGTTTAGGCTTAAAAATCGAAGGGTGGGGGTTAAGATGAAAAACGAGGGGTAAGACGGCGAAAAAATAATAATAATAAATAAGTAGGCGAGTTAATTAAGTCCCCCGAGATGGAGTTAAAAGTGACGAAGGATCAAACGCACAAACGGAAACACGTTAAGAAATACGGGGAGACATTGGTAACGAGATTTACGATCACGTTCTCGCGTCTCTCGTTTCAGTCTCGCAGCTGGACGCCATCTCGGCAACGAGTTTCACGGGGCTAATTCCTGCAAAATCATTTCTCAAATTACAAACACGAGGCAAATATTCAACGTCGTAAATCATTTTTCTCTCGCCACGTTATCGAAACGCGTCAAAACGAATTAAGCAAACACAAAACCGGTCGATCGATCAATCGCCTCATCAATCAACGTCCGAGAAAAAGTAGTCCACTTCACTACGTAACGTTGAGACCAATAAAAAGACAAAGTGTGGAGACGGGGAGAGAAGGGAAAGCGTTGCCGTTGGCGATCGAGTCTGTCAATTAGGTGTTCGCAGTTCGTCTCCGGGGATTTTTCGTTTCCTAGACGACCCGCGTAACCATAACGACGCATCCAAACACGTGTCGATCGCCTCCGCGCATTCATCAAGCGAAGATCGCCGAGAGACGAAGCGAATTAAATTTGTACAGATTGTAAAAATAGGAGTTTTAAAAATGTTGAAATGTCGAAATTGTCGATGTTTTTGTTTTTAAGTGGCGTGTTAGTGAGGGATGAGGTTTTTTTTTGGAATTTTTGGAAATTTAAATTGTCGTTGTTCGACACGTTTTAGAATTTAAAAATATTTCGAATTTGTCGAACAAAAAAATATTTAAAATTAGGATAATAATAATAATTCCGAATTTCGATAAAAAGTCGAAGTTTTGTATAAATTTATTTGTTTGCAATGTCGAACTAGAAATATTTTGAATTTTGGAACTTGTCGAAATTTTCGGAGAAAATAATGTGGAAATTTCGACTTTTGTCGAGATTTGGTGATTAATGTTGTTTTGATTTTAAATTTTTGTTGTTCGACAGTTTCGGAATTAGACAAGTTCAAAAAATTAAAAATATTTCACTGTTCGACATTTCGGCATAAAAAATTCCATCAAAAAACCAAAAAATTTCGACTTTTTGTACGACATTTTGACATTTCGAAATTTCGAATATTTGTTCGACATTTTTCAAATTTTCAATTTTTCACTAATTTCGACTTTTTGTGCGACATTTTGACACTTCGAAATTTCGAATATTTGTTCGACTTTTTAAATGTTTTCAATTTCTTTCTTACTTTTATACATGTCAAGAAAAATTTAGATTTTTGTCGAAATTAGGAATTATTCTTATTCTAATTTTAAATTCGTGATGTTTGACAATTTCAACATAAAAATTTCCCTCCAAAATTTTTCTACTACATTTCAACATAAAAATCTCCCTCCAAAATTTCGAATTTTTGTTCGACAACTTCAAAAAATTAAAAATACATCACTGTTCGACATTTCGGCACAAAAAATTTCCTCAAAAAAGCCCAAAAAATTTCGACTTTTTGTACGACATTTCGAAATTTCGAATATTTGTTCGACATTTTTCAAATTTCCAATTTTTCACTAATTTCCACTTTTTGTGCGACATTTTGACATTTCGAAATTTCGAATATTTGTTCGACATTTTCCAAATTTTCTCTAATTTCACTTTTCGACATTTCGACCAATACCAACCATCCCCAACTCCGACACTAAATCTACCCAACTTACTCCACCATAAACAAACCCCGACACACAAATTAACCAAAAACGAATTAAAAACCCCAAACTCGACACACCACCTCTCAAACTACAAACTACACCATTAAATACCAAAAAGGAAATCTGAGATAAAACACAAAGCGGAATAAGAGGCGGAGAGCGGAATCGTCGGAGCGGACAATTACGAGAGGGAACTCGCACCATCACGCGCCAGATACCGCGTTCCGTGGCGCGCGTCTTGTTTGCTCGGTGCTCGCTTCCTCTCGCGCACTTAATGGAAGCGAGAGGAGAGAATTCTTTTCGTCGACATCGATCGTAGTCGGGGTGAATCGGTCGAGTCGAGGGCATTAACGAGCGAACGAAAATCTAGAGAAACGGGATTGAAGCGAATAAAACCAAAACTAACTCACTCGAAATAAGGAAAAGGAAAGATGGGAGTTTTAGAAAGTGGGAGATCAAAGAAAGGAATTTTTGGTTCAGTGACGTAAATAAATTCGTTTGGTGGAATTAAAGTCAAAACAAGGTCGTAAAACAAAAAATCGGAATGAGAGGGGAAAAAAAAAAATTTTTTTCCGGTTTTTTGTTTTAGGTTTTTAAAATCGTAAATAATATTATATAATAAATCAAAAATGGAGACTGGGAGGAAAAATGGTTTTTGAAAACGATAAATTGTCAGTGTCGTCAAAAAAAGGAGAGAAAAGTGAAATTTTTCGAGTAAATTGTTAGGTCGGCAAAAAAACGGAGAAAACCGAAATTTTTCGAGTAAATTGTTAGTGTCGGCAAAAAAAAGGAAAAAACCGAAATTTTGTCGAATAAATTGTTAGTGTCGGCAAAAAAAAGGAGAAAACCGAAATTTTTCGAGTAAATTGTTAGTGTCGTCAAAAAACAGAAAACCGAAATTTTGTCGAATAAATTTGTTAGTGTCGGCAAAAAACGGAGAAAACCGAAATTTGTCGAATAAATTGTTAGTGTCGACAAAAAAACGGAGAAAACCGAAATTTTGTCGAATAAATTCTTCGAATCGTCAAAAAACGAACAAAACGAAATTTGTCGAATAAATTGTCAGTGTCGACAAAAAAACTGAAAAAACCGAAATTTTGTCGAATAAATTTTTAGTGTCGGCAAAAAAACGGAAAAAACCGAAATTTTTCGAATAAATTCATAGAGTTGTCAAAAAACAGAGTAAACCGAAATTTTTCGAATAAATTGTTAGTGTCGTCAAAAAAACAGAAAACCGAAATTTTGTCGAATAAATTCTTCGAATCGTCAAAAAACGAAGAAAAAACCGAAATTTATTCCGGTGGGAAAAACTAGATGGATAAAAAAGGAAAAGGAATTAAATGTTTGCGAGAAATAAAAAAAGAAAAATACTTACGAGGCGTTGTCAGTGAAAAAAAGAGAAAATAAATTCGACGCTCGACGACGCCGTCGGCGAATTCTCTTCAAAACGTCGAAAAGACAAGATTTTAAAGAAAAATGAAAAGAAAGAGCTGCGAGGAACTCGAGAATGCTTAATGGGATTCTAATTGCAGGCATTTTCGTAAACGACATTAAAATTTCAAAAGATGAACCCTTAAAAACCTCGTTACAACGACGCGAAAAGATAATTTACATCGAACTCGAAAATAAAATCCTTGTTAAAAATCCTTTCGTGACTTCGTTCGACGAAGCGTTGTAATAGCTGTCGACGTTAAAAGTAAATTAAGAGGAAATTTTAATTTCGAAATCTCACTTTTATCACTCGTTTCGTGGACCAAGGAGCCGAAAATCGATATTTTGATAACGCCACTCGTTCGTCACCGAGGCTTAATTAACGTATTATCACGACAAAACATGTCGCCTTAATTGCACGTCACCCGTCGAATTAAAAGGTATTTATATTCGAGTTTTACCTGGCGAATAAAATGAGTCGATGTGAGTAGAAAGGAATTTCGTCTCGGCCGACGAGAAAAATCACGTCTGAATATTCGCGTTCGTCGCAAAGTCGATGAAGATCGTCGAGTAAAACGCTCACTCCGCACATGTTGCTCGTTTTGGTGTCCAAAGGGGGAAGACGAGAACCCATAACTCGTTTATCTGTAAAGGAATTAAAATTTTAGTTTAAAAATGTCGGGGGAAAAAATGACCTTCGTTTGTGAACCGAGGTCGAAACGGGGAAAGAACAAAGAAAATGTCGGTAAAATTAAGTTTTAAAACCGAGTTGTGATTTTCGTGAACTTACTCGAAGTTTGGTGATTAATTTCACGTCGAATTCCCGATTTAAAAAGTTTTGAAAGCGACGGTAAACGAGATGAAAACAGTGGTCGAAAAATAAATTCAAAACGACCGGAACAAAAACTCGAACCAAGTTCATCGCACACCGCGCATGCGCGAAGGTGAACTCGTCTAAAGTGGAAACAAATCTTGGACCAATGACGTCACGAAATCGAAACAAATATTCTATAAATGACGTCACGAAATCGAAACTCGAATCTCGATTTGAACCGACGAGAAAAAAGCGAGAAAAAAGGAACAAGAAATGTACGTAGCGAAAAGTGGGTAATAAAATATTAAAGTTAGACGAGTGCTCGATACTCGACACAAAGTGTCGACATAAGTGTCGACCACACTCCTCTCGCCTCACTCGACGAAAAACCAATTAAAACTCAGTAGATAAAAAGACACGCCTAAAGCAACCCTCGCATTAAACAAATTAAAAACGCATTTCCTCGTGTGCAGCAGCGCCGTAGGTAAAAATAAAAACTTGGCATCAAGGTACGGTAATAAAAATTCAAAAAATAAATATATTCCACCCCTACATCCACTTTTCCCCCCACAATTGCAGTTTTCCCCTAATTATCCGCAAATTTCGAGGGTCAAAGTTGATTGAAATAAATGCGCACCCTGAGAGTGGAGAGTATTTGTATCACCATGGTTACATCGTCACCGTCGCGGTGATAAATTGCGAGCGGCAAACATTTTGAGCCACCGACAGACGCGGAACGCCGAAGGGGTCTCCGAAGAGAAGGAAAATTGCTTTTTATTCGCCCAATTTGCATTTTATCATCCGCACTGCGGGAATTCAAAACTCGAAAATAAAAATGGGAGAAAAAATGTTAAAAACCCCGAACGCGAATAAACTCGACCACGCGAGTAAATTTCCGAGGGGTTAACGAACGAAGGGGTCACTTAGAGTATAAGTCCAAAAATCCGGACCACTTGAGGATTTGCTCAGTCCGGATTTTTTAATATTCCGGATTATCGAATTTTCCGAATTATCAGAGTTTTCCGGATTTAAAGATCAAATTTAGAGAAATTTTTTTTGTAAAACTTCACATTTAAGGAAAAATTTTGACATTCGGACAGGTTCGAAAATTCGGATTATCGGGTCGTCCACCGGATAATCCGGACTCTTTTCAAACTCAAGTATAGTCCGGATTACTGGTATTCGGATTTTTTGACTTCTACTGTATTATCATTACAGTAAAAGTCCAAAAATCCGGACGACTTGGGGTTTGCTAAGTCCGGATTTTCGAATTTTCCGGATTTTTGAATTTTCCTGATTTTCAGAATAATTTTAAAGTTCGAATTTAAGAAAAAAAAACTGATAAAACTTCACATTTAAGGAAAAATTTTGATATTCGTAAAGATTCGAAAATCCGGATTATCGGGTTACCAACCCGAAAATCCGGACTTTTTTTTCGAAAACTCAAATATACTCCGGATTTCTAATATTCGGATTTTTACCCTTCTACTGTATTACTATTATTATTATTATTATTTCATCATCCACAAAAAACTCCGCCATCGACTTGGCTTCACCGCAACGATGAAGATGAAGATGCTCGACCCGGAGAAGCAAAGAAAGAAGAGGGGGGAAAATGGAGGAGATCCCATCTTTCCAACCTAAAAAGGGGGGAAAAGGAGAGAAGAAGGGGATAATAGCATCGATCGAACCGGGGAAAGCAATCAACGCGTTCGTTGTGCCAGACGAAACCCAGGTGAAGGAAGAATCGTGTTCTAGAGTAAAAAGACCCTCGAGTTGAGTTTCTCCCTCGTTCGATACTCCGACCACATTTCGGTTTTCACCATAAAATCGATTTACTACTGACCAACTCGATCGGTAAATCGATATACAGGGGAAAAAATAAAAGCGAAATAAAAAGACAAATGAGGTCCGAGAACATAGACATCGAATATGACGTCATTTCCGTTTGATTTCGGTCATTTCCGAGTTACGTCCGGTTGCGGATTAAGAGAGGCATAAAAAAATTCGATTGTAAAGAAAATTTTTGACGTTCAGACAGGTTCGAAAATCCGGTTTATCGGGTTGTTCACAAATCCGGATTATCGGATTGTTTGCAAATCCGGTTTAGCGGGATGTTTACCCGAAAATCCGGACTTTTTTGAAAACTCAAGTATAGTCCGGATTCTTGGGTGGTCCGGATTACTGGTATTCGGATTTTTGGACGTTTACTGTATTGTAAAAGTCCAATAATCCGGACGACTTGGGGTTTGCTCACTCCGGATTTTCGAATTTTCCTGATTCTCAGACCGAATATTTAAAGTTCAAATTTAAGAAAAAAAATTTGGTAAAACTTCACATTTAATGAAAAATTTTGACATTCGGACAAGTTCGAAAATCCGGATTATCGGATTTTCCACCCGAAAATCCGGATTTTTTTTGAAAACTCAAGTATAACCCGGATTACTGGTGTTCGGATTTTGGACTTCTACTGTTTTATTATTTCAGTAAAAGTCCAAAAATCCGGACGACTCGGGGTTTGCTCAGTCCGGATTTTCGAATTATCCGGATTCTCAGACCGAATATTTAAAGTTCAAATTTAAGAAAAAAAATTTGATAAAACTTCACATTTAGTGAAAAATATTGACATTCTGACAAGTTCGAAAATCTGGATTATCGGATTTTCCACCCGAAAATCCGGATTATTTTTGAAAACTCAAGTATAGTCCGGATTACTGGTATTCGGATTTTGGACTTCTACTATTTTATTATTTCAGTAAAAGTCCAAAAATCCGAACGACTTTGGGTTTGCTCAGTCCGGATTTTCGAATTATCCGGATTCTCAGGTTCGAAAATCCGGATTATCGGGTTGTCCACCGGATAATCCGAACTTTTTAATATATATATATACGGGGGACAAAATAAAAACAAAATAAAAAGACAAATGATGTCCGAGAACATCGACGTCATTTCGAATATGACATCATTTCCGTTGGATTTCGGCCATTTCCGAGTTTACGTCCGGTCGCGGATTGAGAAAGAGAAAAAGAAATCAACAAGTGAAGAAGGAAGAAGAAGAAGAAGGAAAAAGTTCCCTGGGGTGTTTGTGGTGTTCACTAGTGGACAATTATGATGGAGGCGGAGGGAGGGAGAGTGTTAAGCTGACAAGTTGGCGTCTGATGAGTTCCACCAGAAAATGGGGGTTGGGGGTTGGGGGCAAAGCTGAATCGAAAAGAGGAAGGGAGGGTTTTGTCCTATTCATTCGACACCGTTGGTGAGAAAATGAAAGGAGAGATGAAGCCCACACGTAGGAGTGGGGGAAGTGGATGAGATTAGCGCCAGCAGATGGCGTGGACATCCTAACGCCAGTCGCCACCCACGTACCCCTCTGCCAATCAAGATTAAGAGACACGTAATAATATATAATCTGTAGAAAGTGTTTAACGAAACGATTAGTATTTTTACTCCCAACTCGAGTGTGGAGAAAAATTATCGCGGATTTTTATCTCGGAGTTGGTAAATGTAATAGAAGTTCAAAAATCCGGATTATTCGGGGATTTGCTCAGTCCGGATTTTAGGATTTTAAAGTTTAAATTTAAGGAAAAATTTTGGTATATTTTAAATTTGATAAAAATTTCGATCGTACGAAAAAATTTTGATGTTAAACTAGTTCAAAAAAGTCCGGATTATCGGTTTGTTCACCCAAAAATCCGAACTTTTTTGAAAATTCACGTAGTCCGGCTTTTCGAGTGGTCCGGATTTCTTGAATACGGATTTTTGGACTTCTACTGTATTATTAATATTATTACAGTAAAAGTCCAAAAATCCGGACCACTCGGAGATTTCCTCAGTCCGGATTTGGGGATTTTCCGGATTCTGAGGCAGTAATTTTAAACTTCAAATATAAGGAAAATTTTGATAAAACTTCACACTTAAGAAAAATTTTAATAAATTTTAAATTTGACGAAGAATTTTGATAAAAATTCGATCGTACGGAAAAATCTTGACATTCGGAAACAGCTCCGAAGATCCGGATTATCAGATTGTTCAAATTTAAATTTTTTTTCGTAAAACTTCACATTTAAGGAAGAATTATAGTGTATTTTAAATTTGACAAAAAATTCGATCCTACGCAAAAATTTTGACGTTAGACAGGTTGAAAAAAGTCCGGATTATCGGGTCGTCCACCCGAAGATCCGGACTTTTTTGAAAACTAAAGTAATTCGGATTCTTAAGTGATCCGGATTTCTGGAATTCGGATTTTTGGGCTTCCACTGTATTATTATTATTATAGTAAAAGTCCAAAAATCCGAACCACTAGGGGATTTGCTCAGTCCGGATTTTGGGATATTTCCGAATCTCAGACAGCAAAATTTAAGGAAAAAATTTGATAAAAATTGATAAAAATTGATAAAAATTCAATTATACGGAAAAATTTTGACATTCGGACAAGAATCCGAAAATCCGGATTCTTCACCCGAAAATCCGGACTTATTTTAAAAAACTCAAGTAACTCCGGATTCTCGGGTGATCCGGATTTCAGTCATTCGGATTTTTGCACTTCGACTGCAAACAACCAACTCCCACGCACAGTGGGTGTAAATAAAGTAAAAGGTGACTAAGGGTAGGGGTAAGTAAATTTTTTTTACCCCTCCCTTTTTCCCGAGTTTTATTGTATAGGCAGCTGCGTCGTCGTCGGGGACACGAGACACTCTTCAACGCCTGCTGTCACCTTCAATCAAAAACTCGCCTCCCTTCATGGGAACCGAACGACAACGCATGCGCCAACTTCACTTCACTTGACCAAAAACGAAAAAGGGAGGCGACAAGAAATCTTCGTTGAACGTGTTGTTGTTTTGAGGGACCCCCCAAGTACGAGAAACGACAAAATAAAAACCCCCTTTTTATTTTTACGACTGCATCTGTTACCACGATTTATTCTTCAATTAATTCCCTACAAAATAAAAAGTGGGGGATAAAATAAAAATTATTTCGGCGACGGCGTCGCTCACCAGGTGGCGTATTAAAACTTAACCCCAACCCGACACGGAGAAACGCGAGAGAGAAAAAGGGGAGAGAGAGATAATTGAGGAGGGGGTAGGGGGGATAAACGCAGGTGTGAATTGGTCTCGTCAACTTTGACCTCATCTTTCGGGTTGGTCGAACAAGCCACGAGAAAACCCCCCAACCTCAACAAAGACCCTCGTCACCCCACTACAAGAACCCTCTTTACGAGGTACACAATAAACCCCCAATTGATATGCAAATTGTCGTCCACCATCTTTTTTTTTTCGAGACCCCCTTCCGTTTTATTTTTCCAGGTGAATAAAATAAAAGCCGCCATCTCGAATCTCCATAGCAACGATCGCCGATTTTTAATTAAAGACGCATGCGCGATTTTAATTAGTCTCGTGGGCGGCCGACCGGGTTTCCCGCCAAAAATTCAGCTCGAGGACCCGGCTTCCTTTGAGCGGAAAAACTTCCGACTAAAATTCTTCTTCTTCTTCGCCCCCGTTTCCATGACAACCGCAAAAGGAGCGCCAGTGTGAGAGACGCGCGCGCGTTTCGCAGGTCGATACAAGGAACCCGCATCTCGTTCTCTCCTCCTCCTACTCCTACACACACGTTTGGTTCAATTCCCCACCCTTACCTCAAACACCCCCACTAAGTTGAAAATGGAATCGACCGATATATAGAAACACGAGAACCAATTTATTAACAAATTACACCTCGTCCTATCACGATTATAATTCCCGACTCAACCCCTATTTTCTTTTTCTTAACCCCTTTTTTTTCACCAAAACCCCTATCTCTCCCAAACCCCCTATATCAACTTTTTAAATTTTTACCCCCTCTTTTCGGTCGTCGTTATAACGAGGTCCAATTAGCGAGGCGTTGCTCTCTGCGCTTTGTCCGAACGCGTCAGCGAGATTTTTCGACGACCCAACCCTCCCTCACCCTCCTCATCCGAGAACCCCTTTCCCCTCGGGGGCTGTCATGGCGGCGTGACCAGGCACCAAATCAAGCGAGAAATCGCAGCGCGCGCCGATTTCCACTTTCCACCTTCACCTGAGAAAAGAAGGGTCCTTCCATTCTTTCCCCCCTCTTTTCAAAAAGTGGGGGTAAATAGGATTTCCAGCGTGGGTGTTGGGCGTTGAACGTAGATGAAATTCCTCGACCCGTGAAACGCGCATTTTCATCACTCGTTTCGGAATAAATTAAGGTCGATGAAGATGTTGAGTAACCTGAAAATATAAATATAAAAATAAAGATAAAAGGAAGAAAAAATTTTAAGGTGTGGGTGGGTGTTGAAAACAACGTCGCGTTCCTTTACTGCGCAGGTGCAATATGGCGACGAGGTGTATTCGCGATGTTATTGATTTTTCTCTCCTTCTGCGTCGCTCGCATCACCTGCGTTTCCTTCACCTTCTCCTTTTTTTTCAACATCTTCGCTTCGAGGCCCCTCACCTCCCACAACGACGACGTTTAACCCTTTACCACCACGCGTGAAAAAAAAACCGCCGAGCTAAAAAAAAACGCGAAAAACGACGATTAAAATTCCTTTTTCGCCGCAGGTTTTTCCCCATTTCTCCTTTTTTCCCGCTCTTTTTCATCCGAACACCAATTTTTCGCTCTAGGATCTAAAAAAAAAATTCCCGACTCCTTTTTACTCAATTCAACTCACCACCGCTAGATGTCGTTGCGACGTCGGGTTCCACGAATCTCCTCTCCTCCAATGAAACGCGCTTTTTCCAACGAGTGGGCGTGGTGTTTGATTCGTATACCCTCTCGTCGAGCTTAGAGTGGGTCATTCTCCAGATCGCAGCGACGCTAGTTCGACAACCCGGAGGTGAGTGAAGGTGGGCCACGAGGGCCATGTCGTCATCGTCGTCGTCGGTGATGATGCGTCGTATTATATCCACCGTTCTCCTCATCACCAACGCGTGTTCAACCACGGATCCTTTAAGATGCGAGGAAATAACCATCCCCATGTGTCGAGGAATCGGTTACAACTCGACTTTCATGCCCAACCAATTCAACCACGACACTCAAGACGAGGCCGGTTTAGAAGTGCACCAATTCTGGCCGTTAGTCGAAATTCAATGTTCGCCCGATCTCAAATTTTTCCTGTGTTCGATGTACGCGCCCATCTGCATCGAGGACTACGCTCATCCTCTCCCGGCGTGCAGGTCCGTCTGCGACCGCGCAAAATCCGGCTGCGCGCCGCTCATGCGGCAATACGGCTTCGCGTGGCCGGAGAGAATGAACTGCGACCGGCTACCCGAATACGGCGACGCCAGTCAACTCTGCATGGACTCGAAAAACGGAAGTAGTGACGGAGGATCCACCACTAAACCTTCCATCACATCTAAAGAAAAAAACAAATTCAACAACAACTCTCGTAACAACAACAACAACAAAAATAACAACAACAAACCGTCGACGGTGATAACGACCGTCAGAGGTTCAAAATCGAATCCTCCGTCCTCGTCCGTCGGTGTAGTTTGCACGTGCGATTGCCTGCACCCTTTAATCCGAGTTAACGAGAGTAGTGTTCTTTTTAACCGAGTCAGCACCGGGGGACTCGTCAACTGCGCTCAACCGTGTCGAGGAGTTTTCTTCACCGACGACGAACGCTTCTTCGCCGTTCGATGGCTCGGTTTGTGGTCGGTTTTATGTTGCGCGTCGACGGCCGTCACCGTCGCTACTTTTCTAATCGACGTCCGTCGTTTCCGCTACCCAGAACGACCCATTATATTTCTAAGTGCGTGTTATTTATTAGTATCGTTGGGTTACGTCATCCGTCTCGTCGTCGGTCCGACGCGTTTATCATGTCACTCGTCCCTCGTTCGTTACGAAGCCACGTCGTCCGACGGAATGTGCACCGTCGTTTTCCTCTTGATTTATTTCTTCGGCATGTCCAGTTCCATCTGGTGGGTCGTCTTAGCCTTCACCTGGTTCCTCGCAGCGGGACTCAAATGGGGCAACGAAGCGATCGCGTCTTGTTCTCACTATTTCCATTTAGCAGCGTGGTTGGTGCCCAGCGTCCAATCCGTCGCCGTCCTCGCGACCAACGCCGTCGACGGAGACCCGGTGGCGGGAATTTGCTCGGTGGGTAACCACAACGTCGTCAACCTCCGGGGTTTTCTTCTAGCGCCGTTGGTGGCCTGTCTCGTGGTGGGCACTTCTTTCTTGGTCGCCGGTTTCGTCGCGTTGTTCCGCATCCGCAGCGTCATCAAACAGCAACCGGGCCACGAAGCTAAAGCGGATAAATTAGAGAAACTCATGATCCGTATCGGGGTTTTCTCGGTACTTTACACGGTACCCGCGACTTTGGTTGTGTCGTGTTTGTTTTACGAACAACATTTTCGTCCTCATTGGGAAAGACAACGCGTGTGCACCGGATGTCAGCATCACAGCAACAACGTGATTACGTCACATAACAGACCAGATTATTCCGTGTTTATGCTCAAATATTTCATGAGCCTCGTTGTGGGCATCACGTCTGGATTCTGGATTTGGTCGGGAAAGACGATCGATTCGTGGAAAAGATTCTATCGTCGAATGTGCGCGGGACGCCGTGACGTGCAACAACAACTGCAACAACGAGATCTACAACATGGTTTAGTCGTCGGAATAAGCACCTTGTCGCCTCCCGTTACTCCGGTCGCGGTCGTGACTCCATGCGGTAGATCCTCCGCCATTTTGTCCATCCAGAATCCGAGCGGACTTCCAAATAAACAAATGCCGCTCAGTCACGTTTGACGTCATTTTGTGTAAATATCCGAGTGTCGTTTCCACATATCTTTCTTTGTCTTCATGTACAAAAACAAAAACTACAACAAAAAAGTTAAAAAAACCACTTTTACACCTTTAAAAACTAAAAACTTGAGAAAAAAACAAAAAATCTTCGAGCGTCTTTATTTGTCTCCTGGCGCGAATAATAATTTTGCAATTTTGCGTTGGCACAAATTCGAGTTTTCGAATTTTTTATCCAACCGCGCAACATTCCCGCACTGACAGACGTCGTGTAACTCGCCGGGGAACAGGGTGGAGTCTCCAGTTAGGACGGGCGATATTCGTGGCCCCGCGTCGTGCGACTCATAACTCAACGACTCCCAGTGACAGCCCCCTGGCGGCAATGTTGGCCCTCAACGCCCGCCGACTCAAATTTATCCACCTGCTTTTCCACGTGCTGGGTTCCTCGACTCCCCTTCTCCGTTTTTTTGGTGGTACCTCGTAGTCGTGTATTTTCATTTTCTTTCTCCCTCCTTCTCCTTCCTTACACCACTCTCGTTATAAACAATCGCTAACAAGACGACCTCGGTACCACGAATCGTGGCATTTCCTTTGAAGCTAGCGAGAAAAAAGATGGAGGGTGGGAGGGACGACGTGATACTAACTTATTCTAGAAAATAAAAATATACAAATAAAATAGTGTAGAAGTCTAAAAATCCGGATTTTGAGATTTTTCGGATTTTTTGATGGTAATTTTAAAGAAAATTTAAATTTAAAGAAAATTTTTGATAAAACTTCACATTTACGAAAAAATTTTAATAAGTTTTAAATTTGACGAAAAATTTTGATTAAAATTCGATCGTAAGGAAAAATTTTTGACAAGTTCGAAAATCCGGATTCTCGGATTGTTCACCCGAAAATCCGGACTTTTTTTCTGAAAACTCAAATAATCCGGATTTTTGGACTTCTATAAAAAATAAATTTTAAGAAATATGTCGCGTCCCACGAGGGTAAACTTGTTTACGGTCGCTTTTCGGTAGATTAGCATTTTGCCCCGTTCTAATCGACGCGTTTAAAGGGATGTCGCGTTTAAACGATGATTCGCGTTACTCCGCACGGTGGCGTGGTCATTTTTGAATATGAAAAGGAATTTGGATTAACGAAAAAGGGAAAAAAAGTAGGAATAAAAGAGTAGAAGCAGATGCGCCCTTGTTTCTTTTCTCGTGTCGCTACTGTTGCCATTATGAGGTTCCTATTCAAACACGAGTTGCACAAAGGGAACCGCCACGACTGAATCATCCCCCTTCCCGCCTCCTTCTCCCCGCCCTATTGATCGGGATGAGGCACACTCGCGTTCTACGTGTTCTCTCTCTCTCTCGCTGTTGCTTTTTCCTCCCCACTCCACTCTACTCCACTCCGGGATTATAATCTTATTCCCGAATCTCTCGATATTTTTTGTCGTCGTTCGCGTCGCCAATTACTGTCCAACGAAATGAAATAAAATGAAATAAAATAAAATAAAATGGGATAGTTGGTTCAACCGGTGACGTCGCGTCGTCCGGTGATTCACCGACGCCGTCGCAGCTCGTAATGGCGAATAAAGTGAATTGTGTCGGCTTTAACGAGTGTTCGATGACGAGGTGTCTGCGGAGAAAACGAAAGCAGAAAACGGCGCCAATCTTTTCGTCTCCACTTTTACGAGCTGAAATTACGAGGCTATTCACGTTTAAAGACGACAACCACCGAATAAGAAAGAAATACCAACTCGACACCCTCTTCCCCTTAAAAAAAAAGAGGGTGTTAATCCTTCTTTAACTCGCTGGTCCGTCTTCCTTTTCTCCCCATCGTCATTTCCGATCCTCGCACGTGTTGGGTTCTTCTTTCAACAACTCGACGTCTGCGTTCGATTATGACATCATAATTGGTCTCTTCCGTTGGGCGTTCGCGTCTCCCTCTTCCTCTTCTTCGTCTTTCTCTTCTCCTCCTCGTGCGTTCAATTAGAAGACCAGAATACACTCTCTTCAGTCTCGGATGAATAACTCGATCGAGTCGGCGACTAATTAACGAGTCGCACAAACAACTCAAACTTAACATCAAATTGCACGTGAGGACAACTCACTTCCCCCTTTCCAACAACAACGAATTTACGACGTTTTGATTGGACCTCAAAAGTCCCCACCGCCTCCACCCCCGCCAGATGGCGCGCTAATGATGGGGGTGGGGTCTGTCAGCGAGAGGTAAAAGGGGAAGTTAGGGGTATTCGAGGGTCGGGTGGAGGATGCATCGTCGCCGGCTGTCGATCACGTGTGAAGTTGAATATCTTCCCAAGCTTTCTTTTCACTTTTTTCGTCGACCAACGAGACTCGAAACCAAAATTACGCGTTTCTAAATAAAGAAAATGGTCGTTGGAAAAATAAATTACGTGTCCCTACTTGGTTCGTCATCTTCTCCATCGGTGGCGTAGTCGTGATGTTGTGACACCGCACCCTCCAATCAAATCAGTGGTCAATTACACGCTACGATCATCGCCGTGACGTCATTTATGTAATTTGATTCGCGATAAATTCAAATCACGTCCTGCAATGTAAAAAGAGGGATAAATAAAAGTGGAATCACCGATGTGACAGCGAAATCGTGTAAAATAAATTTTGAAAAATTATAATATTAATTTTATGATTATTATTATTATACGCCATGTTTTTTTTTGTATTTGAAAAATTAAAAATTTAAAATCGTTGTAAAGTAAACATTACTTTTTTCTTAACGCTTTTACGTCGTCGAATAAAAATCTGTTCAACGTTTAATATTTTTATGTTTTATCCTCTCGTCGTTAATCCGTCATCAAAAGTGCTCTCGACGTTCGAAAGTGTTTAGTCTACGAAATAAGAAAAAATAAAAGTAAATATTACGTAGTAAAAAAAATTAAAAGGGGCGTGGGATAAAATGAATTTTATCTCATTTCAAATTCCACGCACAATATTAAACAAGAATTTTACACTTTTTTTCACCAAAATGGTGGAGAGTGCGAAATTAAACGAACAACAACAACAACATCTCGAATTTATAACGAGCTGCTCATTAAATCCAATTTCCTTACTTTTTTTCAATTTCGCTTTTTAAGGTAAAATTTTTATGCACAGTAGAACCACGGTTAGGTTTATGATGGCGAGGTGAATTTTTAGGGGGGAGAAAGATAACGTCGACCGATGAAGGTTGCGTCCTCTCTCGGGGACGATCGACTCGGATAACGGACGAGGAAAGCGAGCACAAAACGAACGTTACAAAATAAAATACGAGCGCATCGCGTGAGCGCCGTACAAAACCCGAAACTAGTCGAGCCACGTTGCAAATTGTAAAGACTATAAAACGAAGGTTGTTTAAAATTATGTACTCTAATACCTGAGCTAACTAACCTATTTTATAAATGAAAGGTAATAAAAGAGACGTTGCTCTTTTCACATTTCGCCAAGTGTTTCCCTCGCTTTCCGTTTCACCTCTATAAATCCGCAATAAAGTCGAATCGAAAAACAATTTCCGTTCGTATAAATTCCACCGTGCTACAAATTTGCTTTTTAATAGCGATGAAAACTGAAAAGGAAATAAAAAGATGGCGATAAATTTTAATATAAATTTTCAAATTTTTCAAATTTTAAATTCAACACCTCGCTTTTGTTGTCGTATAATTTCGCATAATACCTTTTATTCTTTCTTCTTAGTTTTTGATAACGTTATTTGCACGTTTAGTGCGTAGTTTTGTGTTGGTAGTGAAAAGTTGTCGAGTGTTGGGTTTCTCGGGAGTGTTTTGTTTTGTGACCCTTCCTCGGCGACCCCGCGTTGGGTGGACTCGTCCTCACTGAGCTCTTATCTTAGCTCGGTTTGGGGTTTCTGGAAAAACCACGGGAATAAATAAAAAGAGACGAGGGAAAAAAAGAAAGCAACAGGGATTTGGAAGGACAACACCATAAAGTTACGTAATTTATGTGAAAACAGATTACGAGTCTAACGCGAATCACCACTAAAGCCACAAACGACAAACGGGATAAAATGTAAATTTTTTAGATAAATTTGCGAGAAAAACGAAGAAAATTTTTTGATTGGGGGTCGTTTGTGGTGGAGATAAAAATAAGATTAATTCTATCAAAGTGGTTCAATTTGCATTTTAAGTGAGATTTCGAAGCCTCAACGGTGCGAAATAAATTAAAATGATTTAGTGGTAGTAAATATCAACGTAGATTTAAGTCTACACGTGGGGTTTTAATCTTACTTTTGCTTACCGACCTGTTGAATTTTCCGCCATTTTTTTATATTATGACGTAATATCTGTTCATATTTGATGTTATGACGTAATATGTATTAACTTCCGTAATTACTGAAAATAAGTCACGTGTGAGTGAAAGTGAAACTGGATTCGAAGAGTTTTGGATAATTCGGTGATTTCTTGAAAAGAGGCAACTGAGATTTAAATGAAAAGAAGAATAAAAAAATAAATAAAATTATTGTCAGGAGTGGGATTCGAACCCACGCCCGGAAGACCGGACTGCGACCTGAACGCAGCGCCTTAGACCGCTCGGCCATCCTGACTCACTATGAAAGTGTTCTTAAAACCGAATTAAGTATTTTAATGATACACTTAATAAACATTTTCGTAACCTTACCTTACTAAAACAAATTAAACCGTCGTTCTTACTTCCTATTTATTTACTTTATAATCGCCGTGGTTAAAAATTACCCTAAAACGTATCGCAGCGCCATCCAGCGACGAAAAAACGTACCGAGGCTCGATCGACATTCTCGGAACATTTTTATTAAACGTAGACATTTAGAAAAATAAGTAAATATTACAGTTTAAAAAAACTTGACACCCTCGTTGCCGTCGAACGATATCAACTCAGCTTTCCGATCAACTTCTAATAATTTTAACGCTTTGATCAACACCGCGGAATTAATACCGTGAAACTCTGCACAAAAATATCGAAAAATAAATCATTAAACGAGTTGAATAAATTTAGATTTTTAATAATTCACCTTCTCCCTGAGTATCATCACCGTTGCTGATTTCGAATAACGTACAAACTGTGCCCGTCATTCCATTTCCAACAGCCTAAAAAATTAACAACGGTTGGAAAAGTTTCAAAACAAAATTTTTACAGGTTTTTTACCCAGTCGTAAATTTGTTTACTCCACTCGCTGGGGGTTCTCCAGTAAATGTAACATCTCTTCTTTTGTTTATCGATCCACTCGCAATCACCTAAGTCGATAATAGTTTAGTTACACGCGATTATTTTGATTTTTATTCGTGTTTTACCTTTTTGTCTTAATTCTTCCAAAATATGTTGCAAGAAATCTTGCGGTAATTTTCCTATTGACAGTTAAAGAAAAAGCTAAAAAATGGGTTAAAATACATGAAAGGATACTATTAATATCGTTGTTACAAAACAGCGGTGAATTTAAAGCTTCGGTGGTGTCTAATAAATATAATTTATTAGATTTGTGGTAATTTAAAATTAAATTGCGCCAGGCTTCCATTTGTTTCTTTCGAGTGTTCAAATTCGGTTGTAACCTGAAAATAGACGTTAAAGTTAACTTTAAACCGATGATATTTATCATGAAGATTTTTATAACGTTAATCGACTATTAAAGTTTAAATTTACGCTGTCGAAACGGTAGAAACTCACGTAAAAAACGGTGGAAAATTGTATTGCCACGGCCATTGGAAGTCAGCCATTGCGAACAGTCAGCTGCGATTGATCGACGACTGCGGCGACATCTAACGTTAGAATTAGAAAGTTACTATCAAGATAATACATAAGATCACACTGTTATTTTAAGTTACAAAATTAATAATTCTTTCAACCGAAATAAGAATATTTCTTCGTTACAAAATAAAAACATTTTATCTAGAAAAATTAAGATTGAAATATAGCAATAAAGGAATTGAGTAGAAAAATAGTGCAAAATACTGATTTAAGGTTTTGGGGGTTTTTTTAAACTAATTTTAATAACTCTTTTAGTATTTTCGCAAATTAATTACGATATTTTATACTGAAAAATTTAGATTTGAAAATCGAGTTAGAAAGCAGAAAACAACTTCCGGAAATGCGGAATTGTGGGGAGACAAGAGAGCGCTTTGACCTCAGCGATTTCCGACTGAAAGCGATCGCTTTAAGTCGCGTAAAATTCGCCGTGTTTACTTGCCCGATTAACCGTGCGATCGACTCAACTTTCGCGAAATTCGTGAATTAAATGTCTTAAACCGAGTAAGAAACCCGTAACTTTCATACCAAACACTTAATTTAAATAAATTCCTAACTAAACACTGCATTAACGAACAAATCGCGTTACGATCACGTTAAAAACGGATCAAAATTCACTAAAACCTTTGTTTTTATTTTCCAGAATGATCACGCTATCGAAAAAACTAAAGAAAACAAGCGAAGATAAACGCAGTGGAACTCCACCAACGAACACAAATATCCTACGTCGAGTTTCAATCCGAGATAAATTACTCATTAAAGGCACACAAAAAATCTTGTTACGATCTTAAAACAAAAAATCACTCACAAAATTACCTTTTCCAGAAGTTCAAGAAATGGAAACCAACTTACCTTCATCCTGCGTAGCTAAATTCGATGACCCGAATCAACTTTACTTATTCGATCTCATCATTTCACCCGAAGAAGGATATTGGCAAGGCGGAAAATTTAGATTCACGATTCACGTTACTGAAGAATATAATATGGTGGTAAGAAATAACCTGATTATACACTTCAAAAGCTTATTTTAATTAAATTTTAACTTCTTAGCCACCGTCGGTGAAATGTCGAACTCGTTTATGGCATCCGAATATCAGCGAAGAGGGCGAAATCTGTCTAAGTTTATTAAGGCAAAATTCGATCGATGGTTTAGGTTGGGCGCCCACTAGATGCCTCAAAGACGTTATGTGGGGTCTTAATTCGTTATTTACGGTATAAAATATAATATTTGAGGATTTAAATATAAAACTTACCGTTTGTTTTTGATTTTTTAGGATTTATTAAACTTCGACGATCCACTCAATATAGAAGCAGCTGATCATTATCAACGAGATAAGGTGAATTTTTGTTCGGGTGTTCGATGATTTTTTGTTTATTTTTGTTGTTTGGGTTTTTTAGGAAGCGTTTAAGAGGAAAGTGAGAGAGTACGTACAGAAATACGCGTCGAGATGAGTTTAGTTGGACGTGTTGTTTGTTTTCGTACGTGTAAATAATTATTATAGTAGCAGTCGTTTGTAAATTTTGCTATCAAAAACAAATTTGAGAATCATGAGTGAAGAATAAAGATGCAAAAATGAATCCACTTTTGTCTTTTTTTTATTTATACAAATTCTAAAATTCGTTTTTGTTTCCAGTTTTACGCCTTTTTAAGAGAGAAAACCCGTTTTTGTGCTTTTTGTTTGTTATTTTCTTAAAATCTAAAGAAAATATTTTTAACGAAATATCGAAAATTAACTAAGTAATTAACCCAAAAAATCGATTTTTCACCTATTAATCTATTTCGTAAATGGCAGTGTTAGTGAGTTTTACTCCATCGTAGGAATTTACGTCTTTAGTTTCACCTTCCCAACTCAACATCGAGTCTACTTTTTCCTCTTTTTCCACATTTTCTCCGCCATCTTCTTTCGTCTTTTCGTGATCGCCATTTTGAACGGTTATTTCATCGTTTAATTCATCCACAACTTTGACTTCCTCTTCATTTTCCTTCGTCTCAGTATTATCACCTCTGTTTTTATTCCTCTCGTTACCCTTTTTCCCCTTATCTTTTTTCTTTCCCGTCGTGCCATTCTTCGTCGCGTCATCAGTTTCGCTTCCTTCGCTTTCACTCGTTCGTCTTTGAGCCGCTCGTTTTTTCATCTTAAGTTTACGTTGATTTTTCTTCCGTTGACCCAAAATACTCGAATTCGATCTAAAAAATAAAAATAAAACAACATTAAAACACGATAATCTCGTTTAACGCATTTTTAAATTTTAATATATACTCCTACCAACCTGTACAGATTTCGCGAAACGACTTCGTTAAATCTCACGCTTTTTCTCGTCCCGTTCTCTTCGTCGTTGCTGCTTTCCTCGGGAATATTTCCATCGGGAGACGCGGATAAAATATCGTCTTGCGCCCAACCAATCGCGTCTTCGCTCGACTCGGATAAACTACGACCCGGTCTTCGAACTTTGAGGATGCTTCTCGGATGATGCGTCGGACTCTTGAAATTTAAATATTTAGAGTAAAAGTCTAGAAATCCGGATTACGGGAGTTTTCAAAAAAGTCCGGATTTTCGGGTGGACTTTTTAAAAAATGCCTTACGATCGAATTTTTATCAAAATTCAGTAAAAGTCCAAAAATCCGAAATCCAGAATTCCGGACTACGGGAGTTTTCATAAAAGTCCGGATTTTCGGGTGGACAACCCGATAATCCGGATTTTCGATCCTGACCGAATGTAAAAATTTTTTCTTAAATGTGAAGTTTTAACAAAATTTTTCGTTAAATTTAAACATTAAAATTGCTCGCTGAGAATCCGGAATATTCGAAAATCCGGATTTTTGGACTCTTACTGCACTTAGATTATTTACTGATCATTCTAAATTTTATTCTCACCATGTCATCGCTCGTTTCGGAGAGAGATCGCGGCTTGCTCCGAATGTAAATCGGTTTGGATACAGCTGTAAAAATAAACAAAAAAGAGGATTATCAATATTTTTTTAAAGATTATTCGATAAAACCAACTTTTTGGAGGTGAGTTTCCGTCGTCAGTCGAACCCGATTCGTTTTCCTTGTTTTCTCGTTTCAAATCGTCTCCATTTTCATTTTCATTTTCCTTTTTCTTAAAAAATAAACAAAAATCAATTATTTCGTGGTTGAATTTGAATAAAAATACAAAAATTTTTTCTTACTCGGATAACAAACTGCAAATGATTTTCATTCATTTCAGTCACCGACAAGTCGAGTTCGTTTTTCACCTCTTCATTTTCTCGATAACCGTCGATTTCACGTTGCATTTCGTGTAATTTATCGACCAACGACGACATCGTAACCAAAGAAATCGATTTCAAACTGTCGATATCACATCCGATCGACACTGTTTTCCATTCACCGACACATTCGTCGTCTTTTTCGAGTTGAACGACAACGTTGGATTCATCGACATCGACAACAATTTCGTCTTTTTTCACGAATTTTTTTCCAGATTGACTCTCGATCAACGCTGAATAACAACAAGGCACAAAACCAGAACCCAACGTCGTAAATCGAACGTCGACCAAACATTTATCATCTTCGATTTTCGTCTTCACCGATTCGGGGTCAACGTTAAACGCTTCGAAAACAAAAATTATTTTCTCGTTCGTCTGTCGAACTTTGAACTCCGGCAAAAGTGAATAAATTTCTGACTCAACCGGAGCGTAAACACGAACGTCACAACTTTCTTCATTATTATTCACATCATCATCATCATTATCATCATTATCGTTTTTAGTCCGTTCGTCCAATGAAATATTTTCAACTTCTTCGTCATTTTTAACCGAATTCGATGTCGAAATTGAACTTTTTTTAATAACTGGTAACGTTATCGTTAATTTACGCTTTCCACTGTCAAATTGAGCTCGAGTTTTCACACTATCAACCGAATACGGAAGTTGCAGTTCGAGTTGATACGCGGCCGGCACTCGCGACTCCAACTTCAAATTTTTCTCCATCACGTCCAACTCGACGTTTGCCGCTGAAGAAATCAGCGGTAATTCAACCTCGACAACCAATTCTGAGGGTAAATTATCGACAACTCGAGGTTCCCCGGTGAGTTGATAAGCGTAATCCTCAATTTGGATTTCGTTTCTGTGTTTGAGAACATATTTCGGTCGAGTAAATTTCACGTCGTCGTCTTCGATTTTCACTCGATTATCCGGAAAATTTTTAGGATCGAAAAGATTTTCGTCTTTTTCGTGGATCACATCGAATTCCGCTTGTGGTGGATATTTCACAAACTCGTTTTTCTCCATTTTTGTCGGTGAATTCGACCTTTTTTTCCTGATCACAGTCGACACTGGCGAACCTTTGAATTTCATTCGCGGGTATTTCACGTTTTTCCGATCCAATTTCACTTTGTAATTATTCTCTATCCCGTCCATCGCGGTGTTTTCCACTAATTTCTTAAACTGTCCGTTCTTCATCGCCATGTAAACAGTATCTGGATGAAAAAGAACGTCGTAAACGGCGCAATATCTTCGTTCTTTGTCCAAATCCTCTCTGACAGGAGCGAGAGAATAAGGAATCGACCATTGAAACCCTCGTTTACCATCCTCCTGACTTCTTTGACAGGTGGGTTTAGCTATATTTTCATTCGTACTTATATTTACGAATGCTTTTTTAACCCCGTTCACGCTCGTTTTCATTACGTAACACGGATTAGGATGCAGAAAAGTCACATCGACGCCTCTTTCCTTTTCTAACTGCGTTATTTCTTTTTCGTACTGCGCGACGTTCGCAGGATCCGTGATTTCATCGGCGTACTCGCGAAGTAACTCTCGAAATCTCTCATCTTTTACCGCTTTGGTTAAAGTTTCGACCTCTTCTCGGTTGAAATGAAACTCTTCTTCGACATCACGTCCTCTCGGTGCCGCCATGTTTGTTTGATGAATCAAGGCCAACGCCTTATCTTCAAGCCCGTTGTGAGCAGTTATCGTAATTCATCGGCTTTAATAACATCCGACGTGCGATATCACTTAATATTTATTCATTTCGCAATTATATTCACTCACTAAAAGAGAACAAGGACGGGTTTTTTTTAAATCTAGATAGCGAATGGAGTTTTAGGTTGAAAACGCAGGCCGTGTTGACGAAGGGCGGCGTTGACGCGAAAACAGACGGTGAGTTTGTGTAATACTTTCACTCATCGAGATTAACGAAATTTGGTGATAAAATCGTCTATCTGCATTAATTTGTGATTATAGCGAACGCGATAACGGTCGATTTGATTTGACGTCGGTGGAAGGATCGAGTTACCCGAAGTTTCGAGTAAATAAATGTCGATCGTCGAAAGAGCGAAGTTCGAGTTATTTTGAGAGCGGCAATTTTGAAATTCGATTCCTTGGTAAATTCGAAACATCTTTTTAAATCGATGATAAAATTACAAGTTATGTAAACTCGTGCCTAAAAATAACCCTCGCACGTGTTGAAATCGTTTTGAATGGTGCTAAACAGGTGAACAGGTGTTTACCATAAAATCGGAAACTGACTAGTTATAAAATTTACAAATTTTTGTGTATTTTCTATTTCAGTTTCGTTCTATGGATTTAGGAGAGATAATTCCTTACGGATCTGTATTTATCGGTAATCTATCGTTTTATAAAATATGAGATAAACTCGATCTTAATCCGTGTTATTTTTAAAAATTTAGATGCAACCGTGAGCGAAATAATCCAGGCGACTAAACGATGTTTTAAAAAGTTCACCGACGATGATAAGACTAAAATCAAGACTCAACTCGCTTCACTCTTCACTTCCGAAACCAACAAAAATTTAGTTCTTCCATGTTTTTCCGTTCGAACTGGACTCGATTTATTTTTCTCATGTCAACAATTTCCTCCCGGATCCGAAGTGATAATGTCAGCAATCAACATTCCTGACGTCACGAGAATCGTTCAATTCCACGGACTCAAACCGATCCCAGTCGACATCGACATCGACACCGTTTCGGTCGACCCTCGAGATTTAGAGTCAGCAATCAGCAGTAAAACCGTCGCCATCATCGTCGCGCATATTTACGGCAAATGGATCGATGTCGAACCGTTAATCGAAATCGCTAAATCGCATAATTTGATTTTTATCGAAGATTGCGCAGAATCGTTTTGCGGATTTGAGGAGTTAGGCCACCGGGATTCTCACCTGTCGCTGTTTAGTTTCGGTACGATTAAAACATGCACGGCTTTCGGTGGAGCGATTCTGAAAATTAAAGACGAAAATATGTTCAACGAAATGACGGAGCGCTATTGGTCGTTTCCGGTTCACACTCATCGAGAATATCTCAACAAATTAAACAAATGTATTCTAATCTACCACATGTTAAACGTACCGTGTTTGATTAAACGGAGCATGGAACTTACGAGGATGTTAAACGTGGATCATCAGAAAATGACGGTTCAACTCTTGCGTGGATTTAATTCGAGTGAATTAATGACGAACATTCGTAAACAACCCAGTGGACCGTTATTAGAAACGATGCTCAGTAGGCTTAAAGAATTCGATAAAGACAAACATAAAGAAGATCAGTCGAAAGCAAATTACGTTTTAGAACGACTTCCGGTCGAAATGAAACCAGTTGGGTCGTTAGCTCGAATCAACACCACTTCGTGGCTTTTTCCAGTTCTCACCGTAAATAAGATTTTAAATTTTTTTGACTTACATTTTTAATTTTGAGTGAAAAATTTTTGTTCGTTTTTTCAGGAAAATCCGACGTTCGTTATCGGGATGTTGAGAAAGTTAGGAGTCGATGCTTACATCGGATCGACGCAGTTGGATGTTATTTATCCCGACGATTGCCAAATTCCAAACGTGGCGTCTTCCGGTGACGTGGTGAAAAGCGTTTCGTCGTCCGATTCGGTCGTCGCGTCGTCGTCGTCTTCGCCATTTCCACATCAGGGAAAATATTTAATTGACCATGTTATTTACTTACCTGTTCACAAACGAGTGCCTTTCAAGTTGTTAGATAAAATATGTTTCGCGTTACACGTGGTAGCGGCAAAGCAGAAATTAATGTCGATACCTAAACAGGAACCACAGTCGAAATTATAACGTTAGTTTGATATAAAAATATTTACAAAAATCTATTTTGGAGTATTTTAAATTAGAAGAGATTTATTTTTACATCTTGTGTGTAAATATGTAAAATTAGATTGGAAAATTAAAATTTATTTTGCAGTTTAAACTCAGGTTTTTATTACGAGTTAGAGAGGTTGTTAGTTTTAAACCAGTGAAAGAATGAGAATAAGAATAAGAAAAGGTAGAAAAAATGATTCATTCAATTTCTTGTCGTAGGTCTAAAATTACGATTTTCGATGCCACCGGATGAAGCAGCGTCGTTTGACTACCTTATTCTGTGGTTTGACCCTGAAAATCTTCTGGTAACATTCAGGTGACCGAATGTCTCCATATTCATTTTCATTTTTCTTAAGAGATAAATCAAAATTAATTATTTCGTGGTTGAATAACAGTGAAAAAATATTTTTCTTACTCGAATAACAAACTGCAAATGATTTTCGTTCATTTCAGTCACCACATGTCTAGTTCGCTTTTCACGTCTTCGTTTTCTCGGTCGTCGATTTCACGTTGCATTTCGTGTAATTTGTCGACCAGCGACGACATTGTAACCAAACAAATCGATTTCAAACTGTCGATATCGCTTTTTCCCGCTTTTCCGCAAATGATACTTTACTTTTTAAAATATTAATTATTGGGAGAAGCGGGAAAAAGCGGGAAAAAGCGGGAAAAGCTGGGAAAAGCTGGGAAAAGCTGGGAAAAGCTGGGAAAAGCTGGGAAAAGCGGGGAAAAGCTGGGAAAAGCGGGGAAAAGCGGGGAAAAGCGGGGAAAAGCGGGGAAAAGCTGGGAAAAGAGGGGAAAAGAGGGGAAAAGCTGGGAAAAGCTGGGAAAAGCTGGAAAAAGCTGGGAAAAGCTGGGAAAAGCTGGGAAAAGCGGGGAAAAGAAGGGAAAAGCTGGGAAAAGCGGGAGAAAGCGGGGAAAAGAAATTAATCATTTAATTAACTTTGCGATTTAAACTCAAGTTTTTATTACGATGTTGAGAGAAGTTGTTACGTTTTTAGTGTACATTGTTGTTAAACTCAGAAGATTTCGTTTCTTAAAATTCTTGGAATTTATCTAAGAAGTATATCATTTAACCATATTAAGTGTCAAAAAATTTTCAAAATTTGCTTTAGCAGAAGCAGTGGGGCAGACAGAAAGCAGTGGGGCAGGCAAAAAGCAGTGGGGCAGACAGAAAGCAGTGGGGCAGGCAGAAAGCAGTGGGGCAGACAGAAAGCAGTGGGGCAGACAGAAAGCAGTGGGGCAGGCAGAAAGCAGTGGGGCAGACAGAAAGCAGTGGGGCAGGCAGAAAGCAGTGGGGCAGGC
>JAQIWS010000228.1:0-33735 GCA_034696085.1 Stigmatogaster subterranea | reverse complement strand
CTTCGATAATATTTTCCAGAGTATTGTCGCTGACTCCAAACCATGCTTCGTATACATTTATATAAGGCGATCTCTGAGTGCTAATGACCTGTGTTAAAATTGTTTCAGAGCAAATACGACTGTAACAATTACAGACTTGACCTTTAGCAGTTTTTATTAAAGTTTTGGTGTATTTCTTGTGGCTGTCTTTTGCTTCTTTTGCAGATTTGCACATAGTAGCATTAATATCAGGTGGAAAGTATGGTAACCTAAAAAAAACAATGTTGTTAACGATTAAAATGTTTCACTTTGTGATGAATTCATACCAGCATAAATTTTCTTCTTGAATACGTGAAGTTAAACATTGGTGTTTGCACTGGTCATAAATTTCTTTTTTAACGCAAGGACGGTTGTTAATATTTAATCTAATATACTGCACAAAGATCACGTTAATTATAACTTAACTAGAAACTAATGTAGAAATTTTGTTACTTTTTGTACACTGAATTCGTAAAAAGTCACCAAATGGTAGACGATTTCTCTCTTTGTGAGGATGTTAAATGAATTTGATCCAGGCTCATCAGTAAAAATCTTACGCCCAAAAGAAAATTTTAAAAATGTTTACGCAATGCATAACATTCAACATTGATCCTGTACATACAAAGAATGGTGTATTCATTTCCCTTGCTTTCATAACAAAAAATACAATAAGATGGAGACTCAAAAAGCCTTCGTATTTGTCACCAACTGTTTAAAGCAAAAAAGTAATATTATTTAAAAATGAAGAATAAAGATAATTATTCAAATTAAAGTCAGAGAAATTGAAACTATTTTTTATTTTTACAGAATTTATGGTGCATGCAATATCCTTCAGGTGTCATCAAGAACGTCACATTTGGCTTGGGAGATTGAACTTTAGATATTTCCTGGAAAAATTTAAATAAAGAAAATCTCATCTCCATTAATAAAATTTATATAATAATTATTACAATTTTGTCTATTTACTTGCCTCTAAGAAGAGATTGTACTGAAGAACTGGCTCAAGTAATGAAGCCAACCACACCTGCATTAAGGACTCTTGATCGTCGAAGTTGACCAAATCAAGTAAGTGTACATCAAACCAATTTGTGATATTATTCTTCTTAGCATACTTTTTTTTGCGGAAAAATGTTTCATCTGACACGGCGCAAATGGTCAATGATGGTAGTGTAATATTTTCTTGTTTTTCTAGCTTCACTATCAATCTCACTGGGTGTTGAAAATAAAGTCCGATTCGATCTTGTATCATAAACAATGCAAAACACGCGCATATCAACCAAATAACTGCTTTAAATATCGTAATCAATGAATACTTTTTATTGTTTATCTTCAGTAATGACTTTTCAACTTTGCATTGACGACAATGTTTGTCTATCATTTCATACATAGCACTTCTTTTGACTGCTTTGATGTTTAGCCATTGTTTCTTCCAAAATATCATCAATTGTTGAATGTTGTAAAGTATCGACAATAATGTTAATCCCAAGAACAAACCCAAATTTCCACCAATGTCCGTTAACAAACTGATACCGTCATATGATACACGTTCATTAAATGATATTTCATATTCGTCAGAATTTATGGTCATTCTAGTGACACCTGCAGGGCACTCCTGATCATTGAAAATAGTCAGTACAAATCTTGTGCTATGACATTGTTCTTTGCATCCGCATATCCCATAGAAATCAGGTTTCAGAAATAATTCAAGACTCACAAAGTAACTATGATAAGCAAGTTCTACCGTCTTACATGGTGGTAGATTTGTATTAAGCGAGTCATAAGGCGGCAACCTAAGTAAATTTAACTGTATAACAAAAATATTTGTCAATTTCGCATTATGAAATTATCTCACTTGCAGATTGCTTTGGCCTTAAGAATGCGAGTGATACATTGATCGTAACACAATGCAAATTCTTTGATTCCAACGCAGTGATAGAGTGGCGTACGGATACGGGTAAACTATTACCAATAAAAATTATTACAGTATTACAAACAAATTTACAAAAATTGCTTACTTTTATAAAAGCAACATTCCAGAAAAAGCATTTTTTTAACATGTACCACAAGCCTCGTCTAAAATCATTTTGTGGATTCAGAATTGCCTAGACGATACACAATTTGTAACAACATATCATGTTTTGTACATCAACGCAGTTTTACTGCAAAAGTATGATTTTTTTACCACTCCATAACGCAATCTTCGCGATTTCGTTTCCACGTAAATTCTGATTGGTGATTTAACGTGCGCTCCTAAACAAAAAATTATAAAGCAATTTCTTTCTTAGATGTAACTTTTTTAATATTAATTCTACTGTACCCAATTCAACTGAAATTGTAGCACCCA
The DNA here is from genome assembly GCA_034696085.1 of Stigmatogaster subterranea. Classification (NCBI taxonomy): domain Eukaryota; kingdom Metazoa; phylum Arthropoda; class Chilopoda; order Geophilomorpha; family Himantariidae; genus Stigmatogaster; species Stigmatogaster subterranea. The sequence continues at coordinate 31,373 of JAQIWS010000228.1, read as the reverse complement.
CTACACTTGGGGAACTACGATACATTAGCTTAAAAAATACAAAAAAGAGAAAAAACAAAATTATGTTATTTGAGAAAAAATAATTTTTTTTTAATTTACCGATTTGTTTGTAGTTTTGTCGACTTCAACACTTTCAATTACCCTCGACTGATTTTCAAAATTCCATAATTTATCAAAATCTATACTGACATTATTTTGGCTGAGTAATTCAACAAAAGGGTATATTTGATGTTCAGTATTTTTGTGATAAAGGTCTCGGCCTTCAATGGGAGGAATTTCAAACAAATAGTCGGTTTCGGGTGAAGCGAATTGAATTTCGAAAACTTCGACTGATTTTAAAGTATCAACTCTGATGTCGACAGCAATGGGGTATGATAAATACCATTGGATTCTGTCGGTTATTTGGATACAACAAACTGACAAACAAAGAGTTATAGTGATTGACCAAAAAACACGAAAAGGAATTGCTTTGCTCGAGTCGAATAAATATTCAAATTCAGGAGTTTCCAAATGTGGAGTGTCATGTTGAGATAAAATATTTCGAACAGTTCCGCGCAATTGACGTTTAGTCGGCGCCATTGCTGAAATTCGCAACTTGGGTTTCTGTGCAGAAGTGAAGTGTTTCTAGAAATTTTGCCATTCTACATTTATTCTGAGAACTAGATAATTGGTTAAATTGATGTTATAAATCAAAAAGTGTGTAATGAGTAATCAATGCGTAAATCAATTTGCGCAAAGCAACGAGCAAGTAAATAATATGAGTAATTTATGTTGTTTGATGTTAGAAACGCAGGCAATTTGTGCGGTACATAAAGCTATACAAACATGTTTTAGTACCATATCAGTCTTATTTATTATACCGCAAAACCCACTGTTGTTACAATGTCAATATTTACTTTTTGGTTTTTCAGTTCTCTTAAAATTTATTGTTGGTTGTTCTCTGTTAAATAAGGTACATTTTTTTATTGAATTGGCAACCTCTTTACAAATTTCCTCACCAGATGTCACAAACTGCGTGTATGACTTAATGATTATTTTTATCATTACCAATATCGAAAGTAGTAAAATTCTCCCTGTTTACGTTGATTACTCATTACTATCGGTTTGGTGTTAGAACTACAGTACATCACGATGGCAGAGTTAAACGTACGGTAAGGTTTTATTAATCCACATTTGCATTGAAATGCTGTCATTAATTGCAAATTTTCCTAAACAGCTTAATGTTCCAGACGTTCCAGAAATTTCAAGCTAACTGCTGTTAGCTTGAAATTTCTGGAACATCTGGAACATTCCTTTTTTCTGGTTGTGTTTAAAGGTTTAATTTATAAATTTTGCTTAAAAATTTATTAATTTCTTTATTAACTTTGGCATAATACAGTATTTCAATAATTCAAAGTTTGGTAACCATAAATTTTTAAAACAAAACTTGTCCCATTAATTTATCCAAGTATGAAATCAGCGTGTAGGACGTTGACCATATGGTTCGTACTCGTCATTACGCTTATCTTTGGTGAAGATTGACAAATATTTTAATTACTCACGGTTCAATTTAACAATTGTTAACTATGTTATTATCTATAAAAAAAAAAGTAATTGTCAATTTCTTATCAAGTGAATGACCGAGAAAATCAAAACCGAAACTTAAATACACTTTTAGTTTCGGTTTTGATGCTGTGTGAAAATTTATGTACAGTAATAGTTAATGTACTAATTAGTGCTACAATTACATTATTATGCAGATGTCTTACCAACAGCAATGGTGGGACCTTGCTCTTCTCCAACAAGTTCGCAAGGTTGTGCCAACTGAAGAATTTCTCATTCATGGCCGAAAAGTTGCAGACAGGCTCTTCAGGGCGTTACAAATGTACAGCAAGTACAAAATTGATAGAGCTGGAATTATGGGTAGTATACAGAAGAAGACCAGTTTATCCATTGATGTGGATTACGATTGCGTCATTTTCGTCAACGATGTCCGTCCACCCTTTGACAAAGTTGTTGACGATTTCGAAGACGTCGTACTACTTCATTTGGATAACGCTAAGTTTCCACTGAAATACGGAGGCAAAGCTATGACAGTCATTTTAGATGGCTTAAAATTTGACGTCGTACCTGCAGTTAATTTCAGTCAAGATCCTGAAATTCAACGAAGACGCGTAATGGAAGAAATTCGAAAATTGCCAAGACCAGCTGCAAGTGGCTACCAGTACAGCAGCAGCTTATGTCAAACCGCGGTTGAATTTATTGAAAGACAATCTTCATTTACCCACGACGTCATGAGATTAGCTAAATTTTGGAACAAAACCATTCTCATCACCGAAATGATTTCTGGAAGATCATCACTTATCGAATTAATCGCGATATACGTCGCTAAACAAGAAGAAGAAAACATGTCAAGCACTTCTCTTCTTATAGCGTTTACGTCATTTTTGGATAAAATGAAAAAAATCCAAAGCCTTAATATCGTTTTTAACGATTTTTACCAGATGCAAGATGTTGAAGATTACATTAGTCGTCAAAGACCACTGATCTTGGATCCTGCGAATCCATATAACAATTTTGGATTCACTTTCATTAAAAGAAAGCACTTAATGGATCAATTTCATAACTACGCAGTAATTACTCTCGAGAGATTATCCAGTAATCACAGTAATCTTGTTGATGGCTTGATTTATGTATTCGAAGCGCAGCCAACAGTTGCTCCCGGGGATTTGGTGGATCGTTATTTACCGAAGAGAAATACTGGTATTACATCATACGTAATTAGCGTAACCAAACGTGGTAACGAGAGTTTTCCAAACATGATTGTCCACAATGATGAAGTAGTCAGTAAAAATAAATTGGGGGTGGAGATTTTGAAGCATTATCTTCTTAGAAATGCTAAACTGGTTAATGATCGGAATTTCCCCGACACAGAAAATTCGAGAAAGGAAATTCAAAATTTAGTGAAAAGCATAATTGACGTAAATATTGAAGGGAAGTCTGAAGTAGGAAACTGGACCTCACATTCTGGTCCGGTTGATGAGGATGTTACGTTTGAAATACCTACTGGAAATGCTTTGGTTACACTTCGTGTTAAGTGGTAATTCCTTACAATTTATTGTTGACATTCATTGGGGTTTTTATTGGTTGTGGTACTTCGTTGGATATTACACGGAAAATTTATTCATTGTTAATTTTGTCAGTCAGATATTAACTCAAATTAAGTGTAATGGTATGTTACCAAAACATCAAGTTTTTTAACAATAAAGATTATAAATTAATCAATATCATTGCACAATTGCTTTTTAACAATAAAATTTAATTTGACAGATATATTGCATATCTGATTAACTTTTGTTTCCTTTTATTGCCCAATTGCAAAGAAAAACAAAAATATTATAGAACAAATGCCTGAAAGAAAAACAAATTAACCTTGATGGATTTTGTATTGAAACTGATAAATTTCTGCCCTTGACATTATTATCTAAGCACGATTAACCCCATAAACTTTTTCTAGTCCTTATAAGCACGCTGTAAAATTGTATAACAATTTTAATAAATTCGTAAAATGGCAATAAACTTACAGGTTCAAAACTCTAATTGAATATCAAATGACGTAAAAACATCTGTTGTTTCAATTTGCCGCTGTTTACGGGAATAATCACGCGAGTATAAATTATAGTTTTAGAGGTCAGTCTGCACTTGATAAACCCACGTAAAGTCATTTGAAGTTAAAAAAAGAACAATAAAATGTTATAACAAAAGAAAATGCTGAGTTTTTCAGCTGCTCAATAAGTTTATAAAGAATTGCTCGCAACTGCTTGGTCATCAATTGATAACATGCAGCGTCTGAGAATGTCTATTCTGCGCGTGGCATTCGTTGGTATTTGTATTATCCAACATTTAGATGGAGAAAGCACGCTTTTACATCCACTTGAACACTATAAAGAGGTTAAAAATATCACGGATTTATCTTTTATAAAAGAATTAGCAGATGAAGCATTTATGGAAGCTGTAAGTCAAGATTTTATCAATTTAGTGTTGCATTTAACTTCAAAATAATTGTGTAATATTTTTCACTAGACGGCTTTAATAAATTATTACGGTTATCCTGCTGAAAACCATACAGTAATTACGGATGATGGGTATATTCTTATTTGCCACCGAATTCCTTTTGGAAAAGACGGAGCAAATGAAACACAGCGTCCTCCAGTTTTGTTGATTCACGGAATGTCTTGCGAATCCACGCAGTGGTTTAACAACGGAGAAGACAGTTTTGGTAAGTAAAATCTAAATTGTAAATCATTACTCACGTAAAAATTTGTTAAAATTATTGGGTGTTTTTGGTCAAAACTGCAGCGTTCGTTTTGGCGGACGCAGGATATGATGTTTGGTTGGGAAATTTACGCGGTGGAAGTTTTTGTAATCATGTAAATTACAGTAAAAATTCTAAGGATTATTGGGATTATAGGTAATAACGTAATTAGCATTTTCTATTTTTATGATTTTTTTTATTAAAAAATTAAATGTTACCATTTTCAGTTTTGAGCAACACGCAGAGTTAGATTTGCCTCCAATGATTGACCATATATTAGAAACTACTAATTATTCCAAGATTTTGTACGTTGGTCAATCTCTGGGTACAGTTGTTGGTTTTGTTTTGTTAGCAGCTAAACCCGAATATAACGACAAAGTAAATTTTTAAATGCCTACATTACAGTACATTCATTCTGTAAAATTGTCATTTTGTGAAGATTGCAGGTATGATAGCAATTTCACCTATACTTATTCCACGTTACGCCACTGCATTTCCTTTTGATTTTATTAAATATTTGGAAACTTTAAAGGTCAGATCCCAAAAAAAATTTACTTGAATATTGTAATAATTTTCCTCAATTAAGTTTCCAGTAACTTTTTTTTAGGTCATCAACACTTTTCGCGGTCAATACTCTTTGTTCAAAGTAGATGATGAAATTCAACGTTTGACTTTAGGAGCGTGTGGGCTAATCGATCCGATAATCTGCGAGATTGGTTTTACATTGACCGGGGGATTCAATCCTTACGCTCACAATAAGGTAATTTTGGAAATAATAAGAACAATGTGCAATTAAATTACTTAATAATTTTCAGACTAGAATTCCAATTTATTCTCTTCAATGCAGCGTTGGAACATCACTCAAAAATGGGTTGCATTTTATTCAAGTAAAATTATTTATTACATAAGTACTGTACATATTTACTGTTATTTATATATGATGTTGTATTTACTAGACCGTAGCCAAGCAAAAAGTTACTCGGTTTGATTACGGATTTGCTGCTAATTTTGTTCGATATGGCTCAGTAATTTCTGTCCTCTACTTTTTATGTTCAGAGGGTACAATGATATAATTTATTATTTTATAGTCTAAACCACCAGAATATAACTTACAAAGTATAACGTCACCTGTAGTGCTGTACTATTCGGCTAACGACGCAGCAGCGACTCCGTTAGATGTTGCCATATTACGTCGAGAGCTACCTAACGTTGTTGGAGTTGAGTTGTTCCCGTTTCCAATGGCAACACATTCTGATTTTATGTTTGCTCAAAATGCAAAATCGTTAGCTTATGACACGGTGATAAAATATATGAGAACATTCCTTACGTAAAGTAACGTTTTTTACATTTGTGTTATTCCATCTGCGAGATTGTTAAGCATTTTATATACCTGAGAATAAAATGACTTTTGTACTGTACTCTATTACATTTTGCACTGCGTTGAAAGATATTAGATAAGAAAGTTAATATACGTTTATTTACTTCTGACGGTATTAATTAATTCGTAACCACCAGGTTATGCTCAGTCTACAGAATTTTCTCCCAAGAGTTTACGCCGATTAACACTACCACGGAACAGCAGAAGTGAAAATTTAGTGATTTGGATTTTACACACTGTCGTTATCTATAGTTTAGTTTCCTATTATTTTGCACAATTGTGCTTTCCTTTGGTAGATTTCAACTTGCTATCCATAGGAAACAGCCAAGGTACAAATTATTATTTCTCGCGTTCAGTTAGTATTAGCACATGCAAATAACAATTTTTAAAAATATTTTTATATGCAAAGAAAGTTGTGTAACAAATATTTATTGATCAGGTGATGCTACACGTGTTAAACACACAGATCAAGATGTTACGCAATGGAGATAAAACAACACCAGGTAATAACTGGATTTTGGATCAAGTGAAGTACTTTCTTCAGTGAATACAGGAACATGTTCATGTGTTTTGTTGGTGATCTTGACAACAATAAAATTTGGAGAAATTGCCAGGAGCGCAGAATTACCCAGTGGTAAAAGTAAGAATGAAAAATAAGTACAGTAAATCACTATTTCTTTTTTGATTACAGTATACCTGTACTTGTACTTGTACTTGTATACCACTAATCATGGTTGAGCAGAAAGAACTTTCTTAGCACATAGTTGTAGTAGTTTTTGTTGAATTAATCCAGACTTTTGTAAGATTAATCAGCACTTTACTCCGAGCGTACTAAGTGAATTACATTTTCTCTACAAGCCATTTCTACAACGGATGCGTTAACATAAACAATTACAGATCGGTGTAATATTTCTTGTCGAGGAATCAAAAATGAACTCTCCCTCACAACAATAGTGTACGATGCAACGACAATGAGTTAATAATAAGCACGTGAAAATTGTTGTTAGTTGTTACAAGATTGAAGTTTTAAGTATGGACGATAAGCTCGGCCTGATAAGATTTTGGGCGTTGGGGTAATCGAAGACGTCATTGAAATGCCTTCACGTAGTTTTATTGCCCTTTTAAAAATGGTCGTGCAGTATCCTGCAGGAATTAATCCTGCATTTGAATGGCAAAAATTATATCCTGCAGGTTCCTGCAATTCTGTTCCATAAGGGTGATATGTTATGCACAATTGGCATAGTACTGGGTATATCAGTAACAGTAATGTCATTTATGCAAACAACAGCATTTGGTTGCTTCTAAATCGTCGTCAACTTCAATCAAAATACTTTATTACAATTTTTTTCTGAGAATAAAGTTTTATTGAAGACAGATGAATTTATTCACAATTCGTCTTTAAGTAGTTTTTCTTGATGGAGTGATTGAGGAACTTTAGTCATCCAGAAGTCATTTAATTCTTGATCAATTTTTACTTCTGATAATTTGAGGGAATCATCAAATTGGTAAATCTGAGGATTGTCCTTAGTTGCAGGAATCCATTTTGCGGAATTAGTGTCGTCTTTAAAATTAGGATTACTGCAAATATTCAAAACAAAATCATAAATTGGACAAAGTAATTTAAAAATACACGTCTTTACTTGTATTTGGCAAAGTTAACGAACAGTTCCAAAAATTTATTTTCATTATCGTCATTTAATCTTTCGTGATCTTCTGGAAAGAAAACTCCATTGTCGAAGACGAAATATAAATCATCCGCGTGCGTTGCATGTTTTTTACCATCGAGAGCAAATAATTTAGAAATACTATGATTAGTGAAGTAATCGTATCTATAAACGTAGGGTTTCATTCCATTTTCCAGATATAAGTTAAGATTGTAATAAAATGGAGCATCCACCATACAGTCTCTGAACAACTGAAAATATTTCAGTAAATTAATAAATTTCATTTCAAAAAATCAAATTTGATAAAAATTGTCACCTGGATTAATTTGTTCTGGAAAATTTCAGGGGTATAACTGTTAAATTTTGGAAAATATCTTTTTTTCACCATATTAACCGCGTTTCCACCCATTTTTTCATCAAGATTTTCTGCATATGCAATTGTTCGTTGTATGGTATTATCGGATATTTCAGGAATCGAATTCCCGTACGCAACTAAAATTTAACAATGTTAATGTTCTGGTTTAATCACCCAGAAAATGTTTTCTATGAATAATTTTGAATCATACATCCGTAAAAAACAATTCCTTCGTTTGCTGTAATACCAAGCATAAGTGGAACTCGATTAACACGTTCTCCTTTCTGAATCAGACTTAACGGATGATCGGTTAAGAAATTTCCGTCTAATGTTGGTCGAAAAGGACAAATGTAATTTTCCTACAAAATAAAAACGTACAAATATTAACGTCAAAGGAAACTGCACCAAAACAAAGTTATAATTTTTAGAACGTAGTTAAATTATTGAATAAAAATTACTCCAATTTCTTTCATCGGTTTCGCAAAAGACTCCATAGGAAGTTTGCGAAGACACTCAACAATATCTTGAGAATTTCGTTTGGCACAACCAACTTTGATTGCCAATTGCTTGGTTACTACAGCTGGATCGTCATCAAAAGCCCACGGTGCTAAAGTTGTTCCACTCATAACGATTGCTCCATGGAATAATTCTACATAAAATAACAGAGAAAAAATTAAAATATAACGTGTATGTATTTTTCTTATTTACTTTTACCTTTGGATAATTCTGACAACAGGTGGTAACTCACGCTTGCACCTCCAGCACTCTCTCCAAACAGCATAACTCTGTGAGAATCTCCACCAAATGCTTGAATATTTTCCTGAATCCACTTAAGAGCTGCTACCTGATCCAGTAATCCGTTGTTACCAGGTGACGCTTCATCTCCAGTACTTAAAAATCCTGAAAATTATATTAAAAATTAATCATACAGTATAACTATTAAAATTTCAAAATAATTCCCATACTCACCAAATAAACCAAGTCTGTAATTAAATGTCACTAAAATGACATCGTGGTCGAGTAAACGTCGAGGTCCGTAATAAAAACTTGATCCCTCTCCGAAATTAAATCCTCCACCATGGATAAAAACCATTACAGGTACATTTTTTAATTCACTCACATCACTGGGTAACTAACGTATCGCAGAAAACTAATTTTGTATATTTTGCATAATATTGATTTGATTTAAAAGTATTACCTCAGGTGTGTAGACATTAATCACAAGACAATCTTCCTGGCCGAGTACTTTTTTTAATACTATATCATACTGAGGGCATGCAGCACCATCCCTACTTGCGTCAAATGGTTGAGAGGTCCATGGGTCAATTAATTTTTCTGGTGGCTGTTATAAAAAAAATTGTAAACGTAAATTAAAAAAGTAATTTGATTTCATCAACCTAAAACAACGATTTTATACTCTCAATATTGTTAATTGATTTGTTGTAACGCGAGTTTGATTGATGTTTCTTACCTTAAATCTAAGTTTCCCAATGGGTGGTTTAGCGTAAGGTATTCCTCTAAACGCTGAAAAACGTCGTCCAGTTAACGTTTTCATGTACGTTCCTCGAATTACACCCAAGTTTATAGAGACCAAAGGTCCAGTTTCTTCAGTGCAACAATAATTCCAGAAGGCAGTTGTAAATAAAACACAAAAAACGATTTTAGAAACCAACATTTTGTAGTGACAGTGAGTGTTCGTTGAGTGTTTGGGGAAAGAAATTAACTTTTGATTGCTGTTATCAGATTAATTGCCAGCCTCGATGACTGGGGCAAACACAGCAGATATTGATAGAATTTGAGATTACAATTGTAGTAGTATGCTAAAAAAATTTGTAACATAATATAAACAGCTATAAATGCTGTTTTTAAAATTAAAAAATATTTGGTTATGTAAAATGTGTATTATGATAAAGTAATTATTTCTAACCTGACCTTTCCCAAAATGCTTTTTTGGACAATGGCCAAATAGCAGATCTTATCTAAACTTTCTTTCGGATCATAAAATTCAAGGATGAAGGTACAGTTGCAAGTGTGTGCGAAAAAATTATAATAATTTTTTCATTGGTCTGCTGTGTATTACAGCCAAACTTTAGTGTGTTGGTGGTGGTGCCCGTGTAGATGTTGTAATCACAGCCTGCAATTTTTCGCACCAGTTTTTTGTTTCAATTGTCTAATTAAAAAGCCCCAAGTCGCTGATTGCAGAAACCCGATTAACAACATCTGCCTCAAACAATGAAAGTAACAAAAAATACGTACTCACCTTGACATTAAAATGTAACCAAACAATCACTCAACATTTTTCTCGTACCGAAACAAAATTAGAGAATAATAATCAATGTTGTCAAAAAAAAAAAAATTTAAATTGCTAAAATTTTTGTGTTCTCTTAATTTTTATTATGTGTGCGTGGGCGGTTATCTCAATCTCAATCTCAGTCTGATAAACGCGCCAAGGTCACCCCAAAAGCAACCTGTGGCTTAATTGCTTTTGTTCACTTTGTTTAAACAATTTGCTTATTACTGTTTGACTATCAGTTGATAAAATGCTACGTCTGGTGTTGCCTCGTGTATGCTTTACCCTAATTAGTATGTGTATTTTTCAACTTGCGGATGCAGAAAACACGATTTTAAATCGCCTTGCACATTACACACAATTTAAAATTATTACGAATTTATCTGTGTTACAAGAAATAGCCAATGAAGCATTTATGGAAGCGGTAAGTACAAATTTTATTGTACTTTAGTAATTGTCCGAAACACCAAAGAACGAACTTTTTTGGCCACTGTAAATCAATTCAAGCTAAAATTTTAGTCAACTATTCAACTTTTTACGCTGTATTCGGGACAATCAATGGGTCGAATTATTTCTATGCAACTGATAAGATCGAGCTATGGTGTTTGGGGCTGTACAACTAGTTTTGCGACTAATTTAAAAATGTCTTTGCAATTATTACTAGACTGCTTTGATAAATTATTACGGTTATCCTGCTGAAAACCACACAATAATTACGGACGATGGTTATGTTCTGACTTGTCAGCGAATTCCTTACGGGAAAGATGGTGTTAATAAATCACGAAGAATTCCAGTTTTGTTAATTCATGGAATGTCGTGTGAATCAACGCAATGGTTTAATAAAGGAAAAGATAGTTTTGGTACTGTAAAGGAGTATAATTTTATTACTCAATCTTCAGCAATTTAATTATTTAGTGAAACTAATAATCAATTTTTTTTGAAAACGTCAGCATTCGTCTTAGCAGACGCAGGTTACGATGTTTGGTTAGGAAATTTTCGTGGTGGAAGTTTTTCCAACCATCTAAACTACAGTAAAAAGTCTAAAGAATATTGGGATTACAGGTAATATTATTAATTAGTTATATTTGGTTTAATTTAAAAAATTGAAATTAAATTAATTCACTTTCAGTTTTGAGCAAATTGCGGAGTTAGATTTACCTGCAATGATTGACTATATACTAAACATTACCAAGTATTCTAAACTATTATACATTGGTCAATCAATGGGTACTTCTGTTGGTTTTGTGTTACTAGCCGCTAAACCTGAATATAACAACAAAGTAATTAAACCAATAAAAATTTTGCAGCTTATAATATGAAAAAATTATGAAGATTGCAGGTATGATTGCCGTCTCACCTGTGCTTCTTCCACGTTACCCCACATCATATCTTGCTGACTTTGCTAAATTTCTAAAAATTGTTACAGTAGGGTTAAAAAAACCTAATTAGCATTTTTGGTAATTATCCTGATATTATTACTTATTTTTCCAGTTTGTCAATGAAATTCGCGGACAATATTTCATTTTTAAAGTAGATGACTACACTCAATATTTGACTTTAGGAGCCTGTAGTATAATTGACCCGATAATATGTGACATTGGTTTTGCTTTAGCTGGTGGATTCAATCCTTACTCTCGCAATCAGGTCATTTTGAAAATAGAATTAACCACGTTCTTAATAAGACATATATTATTTTACAGACTAGACTACCGATATATTCTACTCAATGCAGCGCTGGAACATCACTCAAAAATGTTGTGCATTTAAAACAGGTAAATTTAGGTGTTACAGAATGGCGAAATTCATTGTTATTATTTACATTTCGAGTTGTGTTGTTGTAGCTTTTTGACACGCAAAAGGTTTCCCGATTTGATTATGGACATTTTGCTAATATTCAACAATACGGCACAGTAATTTTTATCTAGCACAGTATTCAAAGTTGTAATTTTTTCCATGTGGTATCTTGTAGGGCACACCTCCAGAATTTAATCTGCAAAACATAGCAACGCCGATAGTGCTGTTCCATTCACCGAACGACGCAGCTGCGACTCCTTTAGACGTAGCCATTTTACGTCGCCTATTACCGAGCGTTATTGCAGTTGAGTTATTCCCTTTTCCAATGGCAGCGCATTTGGATTTTATGTTTGCGCAAAATGCAAAGTCATTAGCTTACGACACCGTAATAAAGCATATGAAAAAATTTCCAGGTGTAAAAAATACTGTACAATTCAACTCTGTATTACAATAGAAAAATTTGTGATAAATTTTATTATTCTATTAATAGAAGTCTACAACAAGTAAAATAGCGTGATAAGAATTTCCGAATGCTTTCATGTATTGGGGTAATTAACCTGGATAAATTATTCTGCTTTCAAACAATGAACAAAAGAAGTATATCAACCTTGATATTATTATCAAAAAACACTAATTACCGGTATTAAAAATTTATTACTTGCTTTTTGAATTTTGAATACTACTCTTAAAATCACGAATTTACGTTAATTGACTAAAATAATACTTTAATTTAACTATTCAATGAAGTTTCGTCTTGAGTAAACGCTCACTCCAACGCCGCGAGTTGTCAGCCAAAATTACAGTAAATCATTAATAATTAACCATTGATCGATGTAAAGTTTTTACTATAACGAATGCATTTTCACAATTACCGTACATCAATTTAACAACTACGCAACCTGAATTTACAGTATCATTTGCGGGTTAGCTAAGCTTACACGCGTTAGCTAAGCATATCAATTACTATAAAATATTATTTTACCCTTAATTGGCTACTGAAACAAACCACAATAATCGTGAACCTTCCACAAAAAATTGCAAAGAGTTACCACTTAACATCTACCGTAACAAGACCTGGTCCAGTGGGTATTTCAAACGTAACATCTTCATCATTCGGACCTTTGTACTTTCTCCACTTCCCAACTTGGGAGTTCCCTTCAATATTTATGTCAACTACTCGTTGGACTAAACCTTCAATTTCTTCTCTCGAGCTGGCAGTATCGGGCAAATTCCGATCATTGACCAACTGAGCATTTCTAAGAAAATAATGCTTCAATATCTCCACTCCCACTTTATTATTATTTATTACCCTCTCATTACGAACGATCATGTTTGGAGAATTCTCATTGCTACGTTCACTTACCCCTACTCTGTAAGTTGAGGTCGATGAATCTGAATTAGGTAAGTAACGACTAACCAATTCTTTTGGAGCAATTTTTGGTTGCGCTTCGAATACGTAAATCAAACCATCTAACAAATTATTGTGATGACTGGATAATCTACCAAGAGTGGTTAATGCGTAGTTACGGAATTCATTCATTAAGTTTTGTTTTTTGATAAAAATGTAACCAAAATTATTATACGGATTAGCGGGATCCAAGATTAAGGGTCGTTGACGCTTAATATAGTCGTCAATTTCATGACCCTCATAGAAATCATTAAAAATTATGTGAAGATTTTCAATATTTTTCATTTTATCCAAAAATGACGTAAACGCTCTAAGAAGAGAAGGTGATGACGCGGTTTTTTGTTCTTGTCTAGCGACGTAAATCGCGATTAATTCGATGAGTGCAGATCTTCCAGAAATTTTTTCAGTGAAGAGAATGGTTTTGTTCCAGAATTTAGCCAATCTGATGACGTCATGAGTAAACGGCGATTGTCTTTTGATAAATTCAACCGCGGTTTGACATAAGCTGCTGCTGTACATGTAGCCACTTGAGGCTGGTCGTGGTAGTTTTCGGATTTCTTGCATTACGCGTCTTCGTTGAATTTCTGGATCTTGACTGAAATTGACAGCTGGCAGCACGTCGAACTCTAATCCATCCAAAGTGATCTGCAGAGCTTTGCCAATATTCTTTGCAGAGAGTTTCGCGTTCTCTAAATAGAGAGTAACGACATCTTCGAAATCATCCACGACTTTGTCAAAAGGTGGAAGAATATCGTTGACGAAAACGACGCAATCATAATCAACATCAATCGACAAACTTGTCTTCTTCTCCACGCTACCGACGATTCCAGCTCTGTCAATTCTGTATTTGCTATGCGTTTGTAACGCCCTGAAGAGCTTATTTGCAACCTTCAGCCCACGTTCAAGAATTTCTTCAGTAGGTATGAACATACGAGCTTGTTGTAAAAGAGCCTGATCCCACCATTTTTGCTGATACGACATCTAAGAAATATAAAATTGATGTCGCATAAATTATTGCACTACTACACGTGAATTATGAAACTATGGTTAAAATATCAGTTTTAAGTCAAAGTTTCGGTTTTGAGGCAAAGTTTCAGTTTCAGTTCTTATTGTTTCGGTTTCAGTAATGAAAGATTCTATTTCGGTTTACTTGCAGAATGACCTAACGTCTATATTTGGGATTAAAATAATAAACTATTATCAATATACTGTATTGCTAATTAATTTGGACGTTTAGTAAATCAAATTTACCACGTTTATCAAGTAATGTAACTGCGACGTGAGATTAAAGAAGAACTGAGAAGAACTGTTCAAAGCTTTACCAATAATTTTTCTTAATGTAGTACAAAGATGACCAAAGATATTTTCATATTAAGACTAAATTGATAGGTTTCCAGTCAAATAACTGTGATACTTGACAAAAAAAGAAAATAAACTATCGTTAATAAAACAAAAATTAATCCAAGAGGAATAAAATTGAATATTTCTAAAGATAAATGAAATTTTGACATAATGAATCTACTAAATTATAATGGACAGCTATTATATGGAAAATTTGGTGTAAGATCACGTACCTCGACCTCTTCGTCGTCGTGTTGTGCTAGAACTAAACTGAAACCAAGGCTAAGCCGTGCGAAAAGGGGAAATTTTATAACTCTCGATATTGAAAGTGCATCTGACATCATACAGGACTAGTGTGGCCTCTGGCGAGAAAATTTTGAAAATGATTTCAAATATATATACTGTACAATAAAATGATAAAAATTCCAACAGCAAAGATTAGGAACGTCTATATTATTATCGTTTGCAGCATCGAGACAAATTCTTTCACACAATTTTTGTCCGTTTTCAGAAATTTAATTATTCTTCATGATAGTACTAATTTTTAATCACTTACTATTATTTCTTTTCACGTGCTAACGATTCTTCGTTATAGAAAAGCAAAAAAGACCCCTTAAAATATGTTTTTATTTTCTTGAAAAATAGACACAAGGTGAAGTTAAAAAAAACCAAGCGGAAAAAAAAATTATGTGTAAAAAATAAAGACCAAGGAAAATTTCTTTTCGCATCAAAAATAAATAAACAAAATTTCCTAAAGCTTTGGTGAATGGAAAAATTAGTGTCTTAATACGCACCACGAGCACTCACGTCAAACGCAACGTAAATAAAGTTCTAAAAATATTAACAATACAAATTTACACCAAAGACAAAAAACAAACATTCCCTAAAATACAAAATAAAACAAAAACAATTCCCTGAATATGCACCCAGGTATTTACATAGAAGGCTGTGCAATATTATTTTCCCAAAAATACTTGTTAAAAAATAACCACAAATAGCCTGATCATGCATCTAGCATTTCCATCAAAGGCTGTGCAGTGTTAGTTTCCCTAAAGTATTAGTTAAAAAATAAACATAAAAAGCCTGATCATGCATCTAGCATTTACATCAAAGGCTGTGCAGTGTTATTTTCCCTAAAATATTAGTTAAAAAATAAGCACAAAAAGCCTAAATATGCAGCTAGCAGTTACATCAAAGGCTGTGCAGTGTTAGTTTCCCTAAAGTATTAGTTAAAAAATAAACAACATTAATTTCCCTAAGATATTAATTAAAAAATAAACATAAAAAGCC
Organism: Stigmatogaster subterranea; assembly: GCA_034696085.1. Lineage (NCBI taxonomy): Eukaryota > Metazoa > Arthropoda > Chilopoda > Geophilomorpha > Himantariidae > Stigmatogaster > Stigmatogaster subterranea. Next base: position 15,559 of record JAQIWS010000228.1, on the reverse strand, counting down.
TGAAAATGCATTTAGCATTTACATCAAAGGCTGTGCAGTGTTAGTTTCCCTAAAGTATTAGTTAAAAAATAAACACTATTATTTTCCCTAAAATATTAGTTAAAAAATAAACATAAAAAGCCTGATCACGCATCTAGCATTTACATCAAAGGCTGTGCAATATTATTTTCCCTAAAATATTAGTTAAAAAATAAACATAAAAAGCCTGATCATGCATCTAGCATTTACATCAAAGGCTGTGTTATAATATTTTCCCTAAAAATAAACACAGTTAAAAAATAAACACAGTATTATTTTCCCTAAAATATTAGTTAAAAATTAATCACAAAAAGCCTGATCATGCATCTAACATTTACATCAAAGGCTGTGCAGTGTTATTTTCCCTAAAGTATTAGTTAAAAAATAAGCACAACATGAATTTCCCTAAAATATTAATTAAAAAATAAACATAAAAAGCCTGATCATGCATCTAGCATTTACATCGAAGGCTGTGCAATATTATTTTCCCTAAAATATTAGTTAAAAAATAAGCACAATATTATTTTCCCTAAAATATTAATTAAAAAATAAACATAAAAAGCCTGAAAATGCATTTAGCATTTACATCAAAGGCTGTGCAGTGTTAGTTTCCCTAAAATATTAGTTAAAAAATTAGCACAACATTAATTTCCCAAAAATATTAATTAAAAAATAAACACAAAAGGCCTGATCACGCATTTAGCATTTACATCAAAGGCTGCGCAGTATTAGTTTCCCTAAAGTAATAGTTAAAAAATAAACACAGTATTATTTTCCCTAAAATATTAGATAAAAAATAAACATAAAAAGCCTGAATATGCATCTAGCACTTACATCAAAGGCTGTGCAGTGTTAGTTTCCCTAAAGTATTAGTTAAAAAATAAGCACAACATGAATTTCCCTAAAATATTAATTAAAAAATAAACACAAAAAGCCTGATCATGCATCTAGCATTTACATCAAAGGCTGTGTTATAATATTTTCCCTAAAAATAAACACAGTTAAAAAATAAACACAGTATTATTTTCCCTAAAATATTAGTTAAAAATTAATCACAAAAAGCCTGATCATGCATCTAACATTTACATCAAAGGCTGTGCAGTGTTATTTTCCCTAAAATCTTAGTTAAAAAATAATCACAAAAAGCCTGAAAATGCATTTAGCATTTACATCAAAGGCTGTGCAGTGTTAGTTTCCCTAAAATATTAGTTAAAAAATAAGCACAACATTAATTTCCCTAAAATATTAATTAAAAAATAAACATAAAAAGCCTGATCACGCATTTAGCATTTACATCGAAGGCTGTGCAATATTATTTTCCCTAAAATATTAGTTAAAAAATAAGCATAGTATTATTTTCCCTAAAATATTAATTAAAAAATAAACACAAAAAGCCTGATCATGCATCTTGCACTTACATCAAAGGCTGTGCAGTGTTAGTTTCCCTAAAGTATTAGTTAGAAAATAAACACAATATTATTTTCCCTAAAATATTAGTTAAGAAATAAGCACAAAAAGCCTGAATATGCATCTAGCATTTACTTCAAAGCCTCTTCAATCAATCACTCAATCAATCGAGAAATGTAATCTCGCTGGTTTCGACAATTCGTCATCTTTTACACAATCTTTACCACCTTCTGGAATCTGTAACAATTAAAAGTAACAATAGTTAGCAAATAATATAATTGAAAACCGAGAAAAATAAGGAAAAAGAAAAAAATCAATCGCAAATGTCAATTTTCAGTAAAGACTACTTACCGAAATAATTGGAATGTATCGTCGTTGTCCGAAAACGTAACTGTCAGATTATTTCCATTCAACTGGCGAAAAATACGATGGCGATAACACGTCGCGCTCAGCCACATGATGTTGAAGTACCTGAATAACATATCATAATAAATCCTGTGAGCAAATAAAATGTTGCTGTGTGACTTATCTAATAACTAACACTTAAAGTAATGGTGTTTTACAAATGGATTTGTAGAATAATATCAGCAAAACCAAGATTAAAAAAATATTTAAAGACCAATTATTTTCAATTAGCATTAAAAAAGTACGTAACAAAATCACATCTTCAATACAATGAAGATTTAGATTTAAAATTAAAACTTGGCTACAATCAGCATTATAAACCCAATCACGTGATAAACAACTGGGGAATGATCCTGACAATCCACTGCCTCGATTATTGCAATTGGTCCATTTGACCAATCCAGATCAAAAATTCCTGAAATTTACTACCCCTGATGTCAATTCTAAAATATTTTAAAAACAACCGAGAAAACAATTATACGTACTGTAAACTTACCGTCACTGAGAAACCGACGCGATGATCGTCATCAACCGTAGCAACCGTCCCAAACATCGCTTCGCTCGAGATTTTCCTTCTCACTATCTGTCGACAATAAATTACAAGTCAATAAAAATTACAATTTTTTTCCAAAAAAATTATATTGTTCTATTATTTTAAAAATTGTTTTCAGTGGGAAAATAAGCAAGACGTGTCTAAATAAAAAAATTTTCTGCAGTTTTAGAATTTTTTTTAAAAGCAAAAATTAAAATGTACAGAACATGCGTCGTTTTTTTACCGTGTTCGATTAAAATTGATTTTCCTTAAAGCAGTTTTCGGCGGTTGTAAATAAAAATTATGGGAAAAATAAAATAAAAATGTGAATCTACTTGTAATTTGTTATAATAAATTGTTTTGACAATATTTTCTGTGAAATTATTGCGTTTTTCCACCGCGATTCTGCTAATGTCCAATATTCGCCAACTTATTTGTATCTGTCAGTAACCAGGAAAATTAGTTTTGAAACTAAACTGGTTGTTACCGTTATAATCTACAAACTATTTAATCAAATTGTGGTTATTACCGTCAAGATTTCAATTTTTAGTTTTTTCGTGAGATAAGAGGTAAACTGCATAGTAGAAAATAATGCAAGTTTGAAATTTAAATTTTGCATTTTTCTATGTGGAAACAAATTAAATTTCCAATATTCTCATCTACGATTTCGTAATAATTCTGTCAGATTCTAAGGCAGATTCGATAATGGCGGAAAACATACAGTAAAACGAAATTAACCGAAAATTTAATTTTATCAATTCACTTTTCAATTAAAATTACGTCCATTCAAACAAACGAAATTGTTGGCATTTTTCAACAACTCACGAAGAATAAAACTTAATATTTTGACACATTTTGTAACAATATTGACTTATCTTGTTACAAGAGTAGACATTTTTTCTTATTTGAACAATGAAAAACCAATTTTTTCTTAGAAATTTTGTTGGAATTAACGCATCGTTAATTTCGATTGTGATGTATGTTATAAAAGAACGAGAAAACAATAAAATAAAATCGTACCGTCAATTCATCAGTGGGAACCCGACGCGACGCCCGCCATCAAAGCGTTATCCACGGCCGCCATTCCCATCATGCACCTAACGCGCTCTCTAGTGAGCACATAGCAAGTTGCGTGGTGCGGTAATTTAATTTTCAACTTTCGGTGAAGTTGTTCGTTGATCAAATTTAATGTAATGATTCCCGTATGAAATAATTTCCAGATTAAGAACAGTTAAATTAAATTATTTAATCTAACGGAGAAATTGGAAACTTATTTTGCAGCAACCGAGACAATTAATTCGTAGATAAAAAAAATTTTCATACAATTTTTGGACATTTTTATTTATTTCTTTATTGTTGGTGATAATACTAATTTTTAATCATTTATTATTATTAATGTATACTTGGCAACGTCCTGTTTCAATGCAGACGCACTAAACAAACGCCAAAAATACATAATCGCTTTATATATAAAAATAAAAGTTAGGCGAAAGTTAGGCGTTCCGTCTTTCACCAGTGACCAGATGACGTTGTTTGTTGTTATTGTATTGCTTTGAGTTGTTGTTTGGTTTACATCATAACAATATTTTGGTGAGAAATCATGCGTAATTGTTGAGCACACAGACAACAAAACAGTAATTACTGTGGGCACTAAACGACGTCATGCCAACCAAAATTGCGTGTTGTTGTTTTACTTACACACAGCAAAACAATGCGCAAAATAGGACAATGAATGACATCTCTTCGCAAAATGGCAGTCTGTTGATTTGACCGAGAAAAAACACCAAATTCCCCAGCCACAAAACGTAAAATGACCAACGAAAAAGGATGCACAGCCGACCCTCCCAATGACGTGCCACCAGATAACAAATACCGCCACTGCGAGAAATATAGTGTGTATTTCAGGAAGGCAAAAAATTATAACTGAACAAAAACAAAAGACATGCGTTACACAGCAACACACAAACAATAAGATGGTGCTGACAGCACACAGCAATGAGATGAACGGTGCTTTGAGCGGGGTGGATCACTTTGCAAACGACTTCAGTGAAGCATAGCAAAGGGACGACAGCGAAGTAACGCAAAGGGACGACAGCGAAGTAACGCAAAGGGACGACGGCGAAGCAACTCGGAAGGAGCGATGGCGACGCAACTTGGAGAGATGACGGCGAAGCAACAATAAGGAATGATGGCGAAGCTACTCGGAGGGACGGCGTAGCAGCAACTCGGAGGGAATACGCCGAAGCACCGCGGAGGGACTAACACGAAGCAACGTGGATAGACGACGGCGACGCAACTCGGAGGGGAAAAGAAAAATAACACAAAAAAAGGAACAGCAAAACAAAAAAAAGTAAAACAGCACAAGAAAAGCAATGCAAAGGAAAAACGGCGCAGCAACGCAGAGGGAACACGCTGAAGCACTACAGAGGGACCATTTCGGAGCAACGCTGACGGACGACGCCGAAGCTACTTGGAGGAACGATGGCGCAGCAAAGCGGATGGACGATGGCGACGCAACTCGGAGGGACGACGGCGACGCAACAATAAGGAATGATGGCGAAGCTACTCGGAGGGACGGCGTAGCAGCAACTCGGAGGGAATACGCCGAAGCACCGCGGAGGGACTAACACGAAGCAACGTGGATAGACGACGGCGACGCAACTCGGAGGGGAAAAGAAAAATAACACAAAAAAAGGAACAGCAAAACAAAAAAAAGTAAAACAGCACAAGAAAAGCAATGCAAAGGAAAAACGGCGCAGCAACGCAGAGGGAACACGCTGAAGCACTACAGAGGGACCATTTCGGAGCAACGCTGACGGACGACGCCGAAGCTACTTGGAGGAACGATGGCGCAGCAAAGCGGATGGACGATGGCGACGCAACTCGGAGGGACGACGGCGACGCAACTTGGAGGGGAAAAGAAAAACAACACAAAAAAGGGACAGCAAAACTGAAAAAAGTAAAACAGCACAAGAAAAGACGACAGCGATGCAATGTGAAAAGGGCGACGGCTCAGCAATGCAGAGGGAACACGCTAAAGCACTGTGGAGGGACCATATCGAAGCAACGCGGATGGACGATGGCGACGCAACTCGGAGGGGAAAAGAAAAACAACACAAAAAAAGGGACAGCAAAACTGAAAAAAGTAAAACAGCACAAGAAAAGACGACAGCGAAGCAATGTGAAAAGGACGACGGCGCAGCAACACAGAGGGAACACGCTAAAGCACTGTGGAGGGACCATTTCGAAGCAACATGGAGGGACGACGGCAAAGCAACAATGAGGGAAGACGGCGCAGCAAAGCAGAGGCACGATGGCCCAGCAAAGCAGAGGGACGATGGCGGAACAACTCGGAGGGACGACGGCGAAGCAACAATGAGGGACGATGGCGAAGCAAAGCTGAGGCACGACAGCGCAGCAAAGCGGAGGGACGACGGTGAAACAACGCAGAAGGACGACGGCGAATCAACATTGAGGGACGACGGCGAAGCGCCGCGGAGGGACCATTTCGAAGCACCACGGAGGGATGACGGCGACGCAACTCGGAGGGGAAGAGAAAAACAACACAAGAACGGAAAAAGTAGAACAACACAAGAACGGAAAAAGTAGAACAGCACAAGAACGGAAAAAGTAGAACAGCACAAGAAAAGACGACAGCGAAGCAACGCAAAGGAAACATGCTGAAGCACCACGGAAGGACCATTACGAAGCAACGCGGAGGGCCCACGCCGCAGCAACAACGAGGGACCACGCCGCAGCAACAACGAGGGACCACGCCGCAGCAACAACGAGAGACCACGCCGCAGCAACAACGAGGGACCACGTCGCAGCAACTCGGAAGGATGACGGCGACGCAATTCGGAGGGGAAAAGTAAAACAACACAAAAAAGACGACGGTGCATAGGGACGACGGTGAAGCAACAAGGCGGGACGACGGCAAGGCCAAGGCCACGCAAGACCAACTGCAAACCCCGAACGGCATCCAACACCAAATAACAAACATTCCAAACGCGAGCACCCCCAAAACTGCCACGAAGGGGCAGGCAACCCACTAGTAGTTCTAAAAAATTAATATAAATTTTTTTAAGGAGAAATTTGTTTTACAGCTATTCCATGATTTTCTAAAAAATTCTAATTGTAATTTATTGCAGTTATTAAAAAATCATTCACTCAATATTATTAAAGAAGTGTAGCCAAATATCTACCATCAGCAGTGGGCTAATGGCCAATTCTTTTACCACACCATATATTGCATAAAAGGAATAAAAAAATAAAAAAATTTAACTAAAAACTCATAAACTAAAATTTAAGACAAAACAATAAAAATCATTATTTTTTAGTTATATATTTCAATATAAAGTATGTTAATAGTAAAACAAATTTTTGTATATATTTTTATACATGTGTAATTTTGTTTTTCAATTCTATATTTGTTTTTAATATCTTAAATGTACTAGTAATGAAATAATTATAATCTTAACAAAAACACACAAAAAAACATAAATCTTAACAAAAATCATAAACGATCCAAGAAGATTTATTTAATTTCAGTTTTACTCTCACGTTCCTTTCCACCTTTCTGCGCAGAAACGGATGCAGCAACTTCCACGGACGCAGCATCTACACTGAAATTGAAGTTGGTTCCCACGTTGGTGAAAGCGTATTTCGCAAAAACAAAAACACTATTCTTCTTTAATGACATCACCCAAGATTTCCGAATCCTTTTTTTCACTATCCGGTACAAGTGCGGATAATGAATCCCCAAAATCTTAACTGACGTGGCCCATATAAACAATGGACGCGTCTTTTGGTCACGACCAGCTGATGGCAATGATCCATTTTTTGGTAATTTGCTTTGAAAAAGAGACATCTTTGAGGATGATGCTGGTAGCGTCAATGCTTCATGAAGCGTCGGATCCCAAACAGGGATTAGTCTTTGTTCCGATCCGTAGATTGAAAAATTTGTTAGAAATATAGTTTTTAATGCGGTTATTCAAATGATAAAATGCTTACGTGTTTTTGATTTGGTCTTTTTGGTTGGTAATAGGACAGTGTCGAGCTGAAAATAAAATTTTGCAGTTGTAATTCCATCTTCGCGTCTAGAGTAGCGTCAATTTTAGGCATACATTGATTCCGCGCACCAACAGATTTTTTTGCTTCTTCCTCGTTCTGAGATTTAATAATTTTACACCGATCTTCTAGTAGTTTTCGTTCATCCTTCAACTTTTTCACAGTTTCGTCCAATTCAGATACGCGATCCGATTTCTCTTTGCTCTCTGAAAACAATACGACGATTTGTCTAACGGATTGTAAACCATTCTGTACTATTTTACCTTTTTCTGCTAAATGCAGTTTTTTACCCAAATTCTGTGTTATTCCTTCAATAATAATATCAAATTGGCTCCATAACACTGCATCCTGAGATTCGATGGCTTCACATTTAATTTCTGATCTTTGCAGTTTAGACTCAAGATTTTTCACAGTTTCTTCCAACTCAACAACTCGAGATGATTTTTCTTTGGTTTCTAGATATACAGGTACATAAAATTTATCAATATAACGGAATGTTTAAAAATGTATACTACTTTACCTTTTTCTGCTAAGTACAATTTAGCTCTCAGCTCACTAATTGTAATTGAAAAGTCTACAGATTCAAGACTCATTATCTTCATTTGATTTTGTAAATATATATTTTGACATTCGCGGGATTCACTTTGAATTTCAAGTCGTCGTCGTTTACTCTCCATATCTTTCACCACTACTTCCAATTTATCCACTTTAGATGATTTTTCTCTGTTCTCTGAAAATACAACGGCAATTTACGAATACAGGACTATTAATCACCACGTATAATTTTACCTTCCTCCATCAAATGAAATTTTGTATCCACATTATTAATTCCATTTGATAACTCTGTTAAATCTTCATTCCACGTTACAACTTCATCCTTCATCTAACAATGCAATTATACCAAGCCGTAATGATTAAAATCACCAAATAATTTGATTTAAATTAAAACAACACACTAAACAAGATCTTACCTTTTTAATAAAACTAAATATTTTCAACAATTTCTCATTTTCACAAACACGTCTTTGGAAACCCAACTGATCGTCTATCGAATTAAACACTCCCGTACTACTGGCTGGGTTACACTTGGACTCAGTAGTTTTACGACGGTGTAAATCACGTCCTTCCATGGATGCAGTATGATTAACACCTGAGCTGTGGTTAAATATAGCAAAATCTCCTGTTCTTCTAGCTTGCTTCTCCACACAATGAACGCGTAACAGCTGCTGGCTCTTCCTTAATTCATCACTGGTCAGGCCATCAGTTTTATTTGATGATGAAGGCACACTGTTCGTTTTAGCAATTGTCGCTGGCATAAGTGACGCGAAAAAGTTTGACAAAACGCTGTTCACGGGTGTAGCAATTTTAGGATCATCCGTGGTTGCAGCTGAGGATCTTTCAGTTATAAGTTGAATAGCAACTTCCTTCGAATTATTTGTTGATTGGCAAGAAAGTTGCTCGCCTCCACTTAGATGAGTTTGGGTTTGATTCTGAAGTTGGGAAATTTGAAAATTCTTTTCCGAATGCTGTCGTTCGCCACCAGATTTCATTTCTTTATCATCAGAAGTAGCCATTGTGAAGGGCGCGAAATAATGTTGGATCTAAGTAATATTACGCTATAAATAGCAAAACAAAATTATATATTGTCATATTAAATTATGCATCACATCTACGTAATTTATAAAAATGGGTAAAAATGTGTTATTTGCACTTTAAAATTTTAATTTTACTTTTGAAATTACTAGTTTACCCTATCTGACTAAAATGTTACTTTAATTTAAGACGAAAGAAATACCACACAGTTTTATTTCTTATTCAACGTATTGTTACCTTATCCAATGAAGCTTCGTCTTGAGTAAACGCTTACTTGAACGCTACGTAACGTCTGACACCGGTGACAACGTCCAAGAAGATATTTATGTTTATTATTTCTAACTCCAATCAATAATTTAATCTGCTTTTAACTTCTAATGGCAGTTCTTAGAATCGCAACTCGAAACAATAATTTAATCTACTTGTAATTTCTGAGGGCAGCTCTTAGAATCGCAACTCCAAACGTTTTCAACGACAGGACTCGTGATTGGTAAAAATCAAGGGTTGCTCCCTTGTGGCAATTAATGTAATTAATTAATTATTTTACTGCTAATGTTTTAATTTTCTAATTTTGAGAATTTATATTTATAGAAAAATTTCATATACAGTACGCTGTTCGTGGAATGACTTTATTTTTCTCTAGAGAATTAATCACAAAATTTGCAAAAAGTACAAAAAAAATTATTACTCAGCCAGAATTAAATCGTTAACAATTAACCATTGATCGATATATAGTTTTTGTTACAGCATAGACAATTTCGCAATTACCAAAATATCAAATTAGCAAATACGCAACGTGAATTTACAGCATCACTTGCATGTTAGCTTGTACCAGATCAATTATCATTACTACATTAAATATGATTGTACCCTTCACAGGCTATTAAAAGACATCACAATAATCGTGAAATTATGCCAACCACAAGTTACAAAGAGCTACTACCACTTAACACCTACCCTTACAAGACTAGGTCCAGTGGGTACTTCAAACGTAACATCCTCATCATTCGGACCATCGTACGGAATCCAATTCCCAACTTCGGATTTCCCTTCAATATTTATGTCAACTACTCGTTGGACTAAACCTTCAATTTCTTCTCTCGAGCTGGCATTGTCGGGCAAATTCCGATCATTGACCAACTGAGCATTTCTAAGAAAATAATGCTTCAATATCTCCACTCCCACTTTATTATCATTTACCACCCTCTCATTACGAACGATCATGTTTGGAGAATTCGCATTGCTACGTGAGTTTACTTCTACTTTGTATGTATATGTTGAGGTCGTTGTATCTGAATTGGGTAAGTAACGACCAACCAAATCTATGGGAGCAATTTTTGGCTGCGCTTCGAATACATAAATCAAACCATGTAACAAATTATTGTGATGACTGGATAATCTACCAAGAGTGGTTAATGCGTAGTTACGGAATTCATTCATTAAGTATTTCTTTTTGATAAAGGTGTAGCCGAAATTATTATAGGGATTAGCAGGATCCAAGATTAAGGGTCGTTGCCGCTTAATATAGTCATGAATTTCACGTTCCTCATAAAAATCTTTAAAAATGATGTTAAGATTTTTAATATTTTTCATTTTATCCAAAAATGATGTAAACGCTCTAAGAAGTGAGGGCGATGAAGATTTTTGTTCTTCTTCTTTAGCGACGTAAATCGCGATTAATTCGATGAGCGCCGATCTTCCAGAAATTTTTTCAGTGAAGAGAATGGTTTTGTTCCAGAATTTAGCCAATCTGATGACGTCGTGAGTAAACGGCGATTGTCTTTTGATAAATTCAACCGCGGTTTGACATAAGCTGCTGCTGTACAGGTAGCCACTTGAGGCTGGTCGCGGTAATTTTCGGATTTCTTCCATTACGCGTCTTCGTTGAATTTCTGGATCTTGACTTAAATTGACAGCTGGCAGCACATCAAACTCTAATCCATCCAAAGTGATCTGCAGAGCTTTGCCTATATTCTTTGCAGAAAGTTTCGCGTTTTCCAAATGAAGATCAACGATATCTTCGAAGTCATCTACGACTTTGTCAAAAGGTGGAAGAAAATCGTTGACGAAAACGACGCAGTCGTAATCAACATCAACCGACAAACTCGTCTTCTTCTCCACGCTACCGACAATTCCAGCTCTGTCAATTTTGCATTTGCTGTGCGTTTGTAAGGCCCTGAAGAGCTTATTTGCAACACTCTGCCCACGTTCAAGAAATTCTTCAGAAGGTATGAACATACGAGCTTGTTTTAAAAGAGCCTGATCCCACCAATTTTGCAGATACGACATCTACAGAATATAAAATTGACGTTGCATAAATTATTGCAGGACGTGAATAATCAAACTGTGGTTAAATATCGGTTTTGAGACAAAAAGTTTCAATTTCAATTCGTAATGTTTCGGTTTCAGTCTGTATTTCTGTGACTTACACAATGACCTGATATCTATTTTTGAGATTAAAATAATTAACAATGGTATCATTATTATTTTGGACTTTGAATAATTCAAATTTACAACGTTTGTCAAGTAAGATAACTGCGACGTGAGATTAAAGAAGAACTTTTCACCTGCTTTACCAATAATTTTTCCCAATTTAGTTGAAAGATGACCAAAGATATTCTCAAGTTAAGACTAAAAAATTGATGGGTTTCCAGTCAAATAACTTTGACATTTGACGAGAGAAAAAAAGAAACCAAAAACAAAAATTATTCCAGAAAAAAAAGTTAAAAAAACATTGAATATTAATAACACGTAATTGAACTAAATGAAACTTTGACATAATGGATTTACTACATTGTAATTGATAGACATTAAATGGGAAATTTGCAGTGCAAATCCAGACCACATACCTCGACCTCTTCGTTGTCGCGTTGCGCTGGAACTAAACCGAAACCAATGACTAATCCGTGCGAAAAGGGGAAATTTTATAACTTACGATATGGAAAATGCGTGTAACGCCTCTGGCGTGAAAAATTGGAAAATAATTCCTGAATTTAAATACCTGTACAGTAAAACGAAAATATTTAATATAAAAAAGAAAATCGAAATTATTGAAAAAGCAACCGAGATTTTTACTCGCAGAAACAAAATTTTTCGAACAATTTTTTTGACGAATTTCATTTTATTTCTTTGTCTTTGGAGACAATATTAATTTTTAATAATTTTATTATTACATCTTCAAGGTGCTCTTTCAATGCGATGCACTAAAACAGACACCAAACATATAAAATCAAAATATTCTCTTTAAAAAAACAGCTCTCACAAATAAAATAAAAAAAGCTGTGGAAAGAAATTATGCGTTAATATAAATTAAATGTTAAAAATTAAAAAAACAATCATAAACGATCCAAAAAATTTTTTTTAATTTCAGTTCTACTAACGTTCCTTTCCATCTATCTGCGCAGAGACGGACGCAGCATCTTCCGCGGATACAGCCGTTTCCACGGACACAGGGGTTTCCACTGATGCAGCAGCATCCACGGTCGCAGCAACCATAGACGTGGTTTTCGTTTCAGTGTTAACGTCTTTCAAAAGATTACCAAAAAACCTATCGTTCGGAGATTTGGATTTCACTTTCCCAAATTTTTTTCTCGCAGTCGGAGTCACCGAAAAATTAAATGCGGACGATGTAGACGATGAATGAGTTTTTTGGTTAAGACCAGCTGACGGGTACGAGAAAGTAAACATGGGCAATGTAGACGATGAATGCGTTTTTTGGTCAAGAAAAGCTGACGGGTGCGAAAAAGTAAATATGGGCAATGTAGACGATGAATGCGTTTTTTGGTCAAGACAAGCTGACGGGTGCGAAAAAGTAAACATGGGCAATGTAGACGATGAATGCGTTTTTTGGTCAAGACAAGCTGACGGGTGCGAAAAAGTAAACATGGGCAATGTAGACGATGAGTGCGTTTTTTGGTCAAGACTAGCTGACGGATACGAAAATTTAAATGCGGTCGATGTAAACGACGAATGCGTCTTTTGGTCAAGACCAGCTTACGGCAATGAACTGGCACCTTTTGGAGATCCATTTTCTGGAAATTTGTTTTGGAAAACAGATATGCTTGAGCGTGATGGTAGCGACAATGCTTCATGAAGCGTCGGATCCCAAACAGAAATTCGCCTTTGCTTCGATCTGAAGAGTGAAAAGTTCGTTAGAAATATAATATTTAGTGTTTTTTAAATAATAAAAGTTTACATATTATTGGTTTGATCTTTTTGGTTAGCAGTAGGACAGTCTCGAGCTGAAGACAAAAAAAAATGCAGTTGTAATTAAAAATATCTCGACAACATATCATGATTAGTCATTCTTATTATACTGTACCTGTAACTGAATCCATCTGCGCATCCAGAGTAGCTTTAATTTCAGCCACCCATTGATTCCGCGCCTCAACAGATTTTTTTGCTTCTTCCTCCAATTGAGATTCAAGTCGGTGTTTATCACCCGTCAGCTTTTTCACAATTTCTTCCAATTTAGCCACTCGATCCGATTTCTCTTTGCTCCCTGAAAACAAAATGACGATTTTATATCTAATTCATAACCATCGTGTTATTTTACTTTTTTCTGCCAATTCCAATACTTTACGCAGGTCTTTTGTTCTTTCTTCATTTCTTATTGCCAATTGACGCCGGAGATCTGCATTTTGAGTTTCGCTAGCTTCATGTTCAATTTCAAGCCTTCGGTATCTCGTTTCAACTTTTTTAACTTTTTTTTCCAGTTCAGCGATTTGAGTGGATTTTTCTCTGCTCTCTAAAAAACAAAATCAGAATTTCTAACTCAAATAATTCTAGCAAACGTACACTAATTTACCTTTTTCTGTCTCCTGAAATTTTTCTTTGAGATCATTTATACCGTTTGAGAAATCGCTTAATTCGTCGGTCCATACCGCCACTTTATCGTTCATCTAAAAATACCAATTGCCAAGTAGTGTTAAATAAAATCCCGACTTAATTTGGTATAATAAGTGTAATAAATATCTTACCTTTTTAATTAGACTAAATCTATCTAACCACCTGTCATCTTCATTCCTACGAGTTTGGTAATCCGAACATTCATCTTTCAAATTCACCATTCCTGCTGCATCATATTCTTGCATAGTAACACCTTGATTCCTATGAACAGTCAAAATCTTGGATTCGGTTGGTAATCGAGAATCATCAATCTCCACTCTTCTTCCAAACAACTGGTGAAGTTCGGGGTGCTCCTCGCGTGTTTCAGTGACCTTAGTGAAACGCAGCGCTGAATCGGCACCAAAAGTAAATTTGCCTACGTTTAAATCACGTCCAGCCACTGACGCAGTAGGATTAACACTGGCGCTACGACTAATAAGCAACGAGACATCTGCCACGCTAATTGCTTGGCTGTTTGCAGATTGAACACTTAGCGAGTCCGTGCTCCTCCGCAACCGAACATCAATCAGCTCGTTCGATTTATTGGACGTTGCGCTTTTATCACCCGAAGTTGCCATAACTAGAAAAACCAGAATAATTTTGTCGTAATAAGAAATAATATGATTAGGATTCACGTGCCTGAGTAGTTAAGTAACTAATATCAACATTAAAAAGAACTAATTACGAAATTATGAAATTTATAACATTGTATTTCTTCAATTTACTTTAATATAGTACGAAAAGAAGTTTCAAACGATATTTCTTTTGCTGAACACATTGTTGTTACCTGAACCAGCAAATAGAGCGTTGAGCGTAGCGAACACGATTCGGATATTGATAATCTTACTGTCTTAATTCGATCAATTTACTCAGACTGTAAAAAAAATAATGGCGGCGTAATGGTTAAGCATGAGCTCTCAGCTATTCATATTCGACGATAGGGTGCGAGTAGTGACGTAACTCGTCACGTCATAAGTAAAAAGTTGAGATAGTTCTCCAACAATAATCAAACATACGGTAACAAATTAATTTCAATTAATATTCCATTTTTCTTGTAATCTTAAAACGACGCCACGTTCATAAATTTGTTTATAAATGTAAATAAAATTATGATTTTCAATACAGTATACAACGCCATCAAAGGGCAATAAATTGAAGGAATTTAAAAAATTTCCACTCAAGTAGAAAATGAAGGAATTACACCAACACGTCTTTATTTTTACAGTATACTTGTACTGTAGCAATGATATCACGTGTAAAAAACGTAGATTAGTGAGATAAAAAATATCTGCTGAAATTTTACCAAATCAATAATCCAGTTTGATAACGAAATTTGTGGAAAACAAAAACAGTAAACTACTTGCGTCAAAGAAATTTATTAATCCTCAGATAAAATCTTCAGTAATTAAAATTACTAAGTACAGTAATTAAAATTAATAGATATTCAAGAACATTGCTGAAGTTATCGATTGCACAATGATTTAATCACAGAATTAACCTAGTACCGTTACCCCAACACTAAATATTACTTCCACCATACAGCAAAACGATATTACAATGCATTGCAACGAATTACCATTTAACATCCACTGTAACCAAACTTAACCCACATGGTATTTCAAACGACACATCAATTTCACTTTTATC
>JAQIWS010000227.1:0-33952 GCA_034696085.1 Stigmatogaster subterranea | reverse complement strand
ATGATAACGTAGAGTGAAAATATTATTATTTCAGGGATAAGTCACTTATAACGGAAGAATTACTTAGCATCGAATTCTTAGTCGAGCGTATGAAAACTTATTCGGGGATTTCTAATTTCTTACGAAAAGACCTCGCAGGTGCGAATAAAGTAATCGACGAGTATACAGTCGAGTAAGTTTTTACATAATTGAGTTTTGGTGAGAAATAAATCGAACTGATAAAATGTTTTTCAGTTTGATGAAAATTGTCGGTGCGAGTGGCAAATCACCCGTAGAAACGATGGTCACGTTACGACGTCAGTTCATTCTGTTGATGGGTCGTAAACCCTAGTATCGTAATACTTTGGAAGTAGGGATGAGTTTGGTCACAATGATTGTAAATTATGAAGAAATAATTGAAGGTTAGAAAATAATTGAAATTGTATTTTTAAAAATTACAAGTTGATTTACTAGAATAAATGACGTTTGCACGATAGAGGAATTTTTGCTGCGAAGATTAACTTTAACTACGGTAATTAGGTTAAACCAAACACCACTTTAATTTCTTTAGCAATGAGAAGATAGAATCAACAAAAGTGAAAGAGTTAAAATTGAATGGGCAAATAAGTAACATTTATGTCAAATTTTGAAAAATTAATAAAATAGACGAATTGGTTATTTTTGGTAACGAATTTATTGAACTTTTTAAAATGAAGAAAGATGTGATTCAGTTATATTCATTTTCAAAGTTGATGTTTTCCAAAAAAATCAAAAATTTTAGCCACCCAAACACAGCTAAAATCACCAATTTTTGCGTAGATTATGCCTATATGCTCAAATCTTCCATCTGACGTATTTTCGAAATTTTGAGTTTGTATTTCATGCAAAAATTCTTGGAAGGAGAAATTACCAAAAATAATGCTTAAAACTTAATATACATAGCGTTAAACTACTGCACACAAACGCTTGACCGTGTACTGCGGCAGTGAAAATTTTCCCACACTGCACAGTTCACTGTTGCACATATCTTAAGCGCATTGTTGACCATGAGCACCTTTCAAATTTTTATTTTAGCGGTGTTTGGATGTTTGGGTGGGTTTTTTAAATTAGTGGACGTGGGTCGCCATCTAGCGTCAGTATTGAAAACTTTAAATTTTCTCAATATTTATTAACATTATGTCCATTGAATTATTTTCAGTTTAAAGACTGAATTTAACAAAAAAATACAGTAAAATTTCATTTAGTGACTGCGTCGCTCCAATACATTACACTACTTTTCGACTCACGGATGGTGGAAAATTTAGTATCAACTGCAACATAACCGAGCCGCATTAAGGGTGAACTGCGAGCAATAAATTCTACAAAAAAATTTGCCTTGTGGAAATGGAAAATCAAGTTTGCGGTTAGAATTTATTGGTTTTTATCGAGTGAATTCGTACTTTTTGTAGTAAAATGTCACACTTTATAGTCGTTTAAAAGTTGTTACGAAATTATTGCTCTTGAGATTTAGTTTTTTTTCTCCCCCTTGCACAGCTACGACACTTTTGTACCGTATTTACAATTTTTGATTTGCCTTTTAAAAATGGGTGACACGTTTTCCTAATCTGCCACCAGAGTGCGCCACGTAAATAAATAACGTAAACCGAAATTACAAAAATCCACGTGATCAACATTCATCCCATCCCAATTCATCGCAATGTGTTATTCACTTACTCCACTCCAATTACAAACATCTGACCTAAGTTACATTTGATAATGGCTACTATAGTACTAAGCATACGTTAGTTACTTTCATTTTCACACTCGTGGATAGGTGTCAACTGGAGGAATTCGACGTAAACACGTAAGCTTAATCATAATTGGGCGAAACATGTGATGCACGTTGTGTTAAGTGTTATCCGATAGTAAACAACGTCATCCCACAAACCTGTTTATCACATGATTCAGAAATCTGTACAAGTTGGTTGCCACGAAATGATCAACGGTTTGAAAACTTGCCCACACAAGATCAAGTAAACACAACGTTAGGTAAGTATAAACCAAACATCCCAATAATATCCCAATATTTAATTTAGATTAAGAAAATATTGCACAATTCAGTGAAATATGTTACTATCTATTGCTCCAGTATTTATTTTGTTGAAGAAAACTTTCCACGTGGTTTTCGATTTTTCCATTGAAATTTAATTATGTTTAATTTTTGTTTCAGATTCTGAGTTTAAAAATGGACAAAACAACTTCAGAAAGCAGCGTTGTTAATCCTTCGATGTCGCAAAGTGCAGCCAACACTCCTCTGAAGTTAAAAACAAAATTAGCGTACGGAGTTGGTCATGTCCTTAACGATTTATGCGCGTCTATGTGGTTTACATACTTATTAATTTATTTCCACTTGGTGTTAAAATTTACAAATAGTTTATCTGGAATTATTTTACTCATTGGACAAATAGCTGACGGGCTTAGTACGCCTTTTGTAGGGTTTGAATCGGACAAAATAGATAATTTCTTTTTATTTAAATATGGAAGGCGAAAAACATGGCATTTGATAGGTAGGTGTAAATTTTTGCTGTTTTTCATTTTTCTATAATTTAACACGTTTAATTTTTTTTTAGGCACAATTTGCGTTATAATAAGCTTTCCTTTCTTATTTATTAAATGCATTGGATGTGCGAATTCCGACCAATGGGCTCAACTTTTGTATTATTCAGCTTTTGCTGTTATTTTTCAATTTGGTTGGGCATCTGTGCAAGTTTCGCATCTTAGTTTAATTTCTGATTTAACTCACGATACGCACGAACGTACGGAATTAAATGCCATCAGGTAATTTACAAAAGTCACCACAAAATTATTAACAAGTAAACTTTTAAAAATTAATGTTATTCATTGATTTACTAGGTACGGGTTTACCGTGATATCAAATATCTGCGTTTATAGTTTAACTTGGTTAATTTTTGGCGTAACTGGAACTGAAGATGAAACCGTAAATAGCGGTGACGCAGCTAAATTTCAAGTAAATTTATTAACACCGCTAATTTTTTGCATAAATAATGATTTAATTGTGTTTTTAGTACATAGTTGTAACGGTGGTAGCAATTGGATTTTTATTTTCCGTAATTTTCCACGTTGGAGTTACGGAACCGTCCG
This sequence comes from Stigmatogaster subterranea, assembly GCA_034696085.1. Lineage (NCBI taxonomy): Eukaryota > Metazoa > Arthropoda > Chilopoda > Geophilomorpha > Himantariidae > Stigmatogaster > Stigmatogaster subterranea. The sequence continues at coordinate 30,832 of JAQIWS010000227.1, read as the reverse complement.
TAGAGGCCATCGAAGCATCATTCAGCGTTAATTTCAGTTCGGTTTCTGAAAGGACTCGAATGACGTGGAAGGATTGGCTAAGAGAATTTCAATTTTATCAAGTAATTTTCAAACTTTAAATCGTTAAATTTACAATTTAATTTTTAACACTGAATTTTACAGATCGCGTTACTTTACATGTGCACGCGATTATTCGTCAATTTAAATCAAGTCTACATTCCTTTATTTCTACAATCTACTTTAAAACTAGATAAAGTAAGAAAAAATATAATTTTAACTATTAAATAATATATTACTAAATATAATTTTACTTACATCTTTCAGTCGAGTATAGCAATTATTCCATTAGTCATGTTTTTATCCGGTTTTTTGTCATCGTTTGTAATGAAAAGTGCAAATCGTGCGTTAGGAAAAAAAGTAAGTCGCGTCATACGACTAATTATAATCAATCACATTGCGGGATAAAAACAATCTCTAAATGTAATCATTAATTGTGTCATCTTTTGATAAAATATATGGTCAGATTACGTATCTCATCGGTACATTGATTGGTCTTTCTGCGTGTATTTGGATTTTCTTGGGATCTGGCGATCAATTTAAATATTTACATTTATATTTCGTCGCGGTTTTACTCGGCGTTAGTGGTTCGACGATGATCGTTACGTCTCTCGCTATGACGAATGATTTAATAGGTTATAACACAGTAAGTAATTCTCCTTAGAAAAATAATGTAAATAATTAATAATTTTATTGCACTAAATTTTATTTTTATTTGAATGAGTAGACGTCGAGTGCATTTGTGTTTGGTATGATGGGTTGCGCTGATAAAATTGCAAATGGATTTGCAATTGCTTACTTCCAGACGCAATTTATTTGCGAGTAAGTAAACTACTTTTGGGAAATGTGTAATTCTAACAACTTGGAAATAATTTATATTCACTCGGGTTTCTGCTCATTCATCTAAAAAAATTTAATACGGTTTTAACATAAGTTTTAAGTGTGTGTGTTTCAACATGGTTGGATTTACTGTTTTATAGGAGAGCAGTGCGTTTGTTTTTGGGGCTATGAGCTTTACTGACAAACTTTCTAACGGCATTACAGTATTACTTATTCAATACTTCATTCCTTGCCCGTAAGTAAAATCTTGAAAATTAATACAAATGTGTTTTTTCGGATTCTATGATTTAAAACTCACTTATTTAATTGTGTTTTCTTATTATTTTTGGTGTAGTACTTGTTGCACTTATTGCTCAAAATATTTTACGTACGTTTTATCGTTTGGTTGTGGAGCCGCGGGTATCGGCGCACTTTACGCACTCGCTTCTTTGGCACCTTACGAAATTGGGAAACGAAGACGAGGTAAACTATTTATAATTTCATTATTCGTTACATTGTATTTTTATTTCACGATAATTTAATTTACTTTTTTATCTTTTTCAAAAGATAACGCAGTTCAAGCGTGCAACGAAGAAGCAACTGTAACTAGTCCACTTTTAAATTCGACCACTGCCTCGACATCGTATACAAAAGAACGAGACGAACTAAATCCACACGCTTAATTTTATTTTATGAACTAATTATTTGCCAAATTGAGATTTTGTTCATTTTATTTTATTTTTAACTTACTTCATGTATAAAAATGCAAATTTGCATGTAAAAAATGTCTGGTACAGGAATATTTAATTTTTTTTATTACTTAATTTTATTAATTTATTACACAATGGTTTTATTAAATTATACGAAAAAACAGAAAAAATAAAATAAAATTTTGGTAAATATAAACTAGGAAAATAAAAAGTAATATCGAGTAGTTATTCCACGCGGAAATAGTCGACCAACCAACCAAATCCTTCGTTACACGTGGTGTTTATCTTCGTTTGTTATTTTCGAGATGGCTGTCTCTAGAGTTAAATATTCTCTAAATCTATTAACTAATTTTTCGAGTCTACGACAATCCGTTACTCCACTTCGATTTATAAATTTCACCGCTTTGAATGCGGCTGACACATCGAGGGTTGCAACTACGGATTTATCAACGAGAGGCAACGAACCGAGTTTGAAGGATGAATCCGAAGTTCTTTTAGACGACGATGCTTTGGAACAGAAAAGAAAACTTCAGCAACTTATTACTGTTCAGGAACCCGTGAGTAGAGTATTCGGTTATCGAGAATGTTGACGAAAGTGGTTGTTGAAATGTTGTAGATTGATATTTCGATGACGACGGGGGTTCCTGAGGAACACATTAAAACGCGGCGAGTTCGGATTTTTGTGCCCGCGAAAAACGCGATGCAGTCGGGGTCAGAAAATACAAAATTGTGGAATATGGAGTTTGAAACTCGTGAAAGATGGGAAAATCCTCTTATGGGATGGACATCTACGTAAGTATAGAATTTTTAGATCTATTTAACCTATTTTTCACTTCTGTTTCACTTATTTTCAACTAAATTTGATATTTTACATGTTGAAAAGTTAAATGTTTAAAATTTGTGTTTTTTAGGGGTGATCCGTTGTCCAACATGAATTTATCTTTCACGGATAAAGAAGACGCAATCAATTTTTGCGTCAAAAATGGTAATAATTTTTTATTTGGAACTTGATATAAAATTTTATTTACATATTTTACATTTATATTTAAATGAAAATAGGTTGGGAATGGTTTGTCGACGAACCTAATCGACCAACTCCAAAAGTGAAATCTTACGGTGCGAATTTCTCTTGGAATAGGCGAACTCGAGTATCAACCAAATAAACTAAAAACCCCAAATCTTAATAACCAAATGTAAATTTGGTAGAAAATTTATTTCCTTAGTTTGTACAACCATTATCTAGAAGAATACAAAATAAATTATTGGTGCGGGGAAAAACGCGCGCCTAATTGAACAAAAATTGTGAAAAATTGATGAATTAAATAAAAACTAAAACACGAAAACACTTAAAATTACGCAAAACTACAAACCAAAATTAGCAAATATTTAGAAAAATAGTGAAAAATAACGAAACACGAATATCAGACAATTTTTCCAATCGCTCCATCTACACAAAAAACTGCCATAAAACTTTTTTAAAAATACTTTGTCACATTTATCTGTGTACTGTATCTATAACTACAATTTAAATTCACTTTATGATGGATAGCTTCCTCCAGTTTGTTGTTGAATGTCTCCTGAGTTTCCATTGGTCAAAATCTGTTTTGAGTGCCTGCATTGCTGAATTGCAAACAAACGTAAAGCTATTATGGCGAATCCTAGAAAATTTAGTGAGAAGATTGCGTTACACAATCAGAAGCAGGCAGAAGAAACAGCTGCTTTTGAACAAATTATGCGTGAAGTTGGTAGTGCGACAAGGGTGAGTGTAAATTTCTCTCCATTTCCCTCGTTTTTACTCCTCAAAATAGCTTCACTTTATTTTAGGCTTAAGAAAGAGTAAAGTGTCTTACTCGAGGTTATTGTAGTTTATTATCGTATTTTAAGTCTGAAAACACCGTTTTATGATGATAAATAAATCGTACGAGTGTTGAATGAGTAAATAAACGATTTGTTAGTTGTTATTACATCTAAAAATCAAAATGAGTGAACGAAACATGCCCCCGTTAGTCGTGTTTTCCTTATTACAAAAAGCACGAAACACAAAATTTTCGTTTGTAACCATTACGAAAAAACGTGCATTTTTAGTCTATTTTTGATATTCGTTGCTTAGTTAATAATTAGTAGTAATTACACGAATTTTGCTAAATTAGTTTGACCTTACGAGTGTAATTTAAATGGTGTGGTCTTTAAAAAATTATCTGTTTTTCTAAATTAATTTATTAATTACTGTATAGATAATTATGAAGGACAAAAAAATATAATAGTTTAGGTTTATGTTATATTTATTTATTTGGTTTTTATTTACGTATTATGATTTTACCAACTTTTGTGGTTTCGTTAGAGATAAACGGATGTTGCTCAAATTTTGTTGATTAGTAGTTTTAAATAACATTAAAAACTTGATTTAAAAATTTATAAAATTTATAAAAATTAACAAAATATACGAAAATAAATTTTGTAACAACTTGACATTTTTTTCTTCACCTTTTTAATTTTTTGTTCTTCTTAATATAAAAATTTAAAAAATTAAAAGATAAAAAAATTTTACGAAATTTGGAAAAATTTGATAAATTTGATAAATTTTTCATTAAAAAATGATTTTATTCTAACTCCTTGCTTCACTTATTTCGTTAGAGTGTACAGGCCAAAGTGGCAAAAAATGGCAAGGTAAGATGAGTTTCATTTTCAAAGTTGTGAAGTAGAATGTAGACATTTTTTTCCTTGTTATGGTTTTTCTTGGCCTGGTATGAAAATTAGAAATAGAACACTAACAAAAAACAAAGTAAAAATCTTGATTTACGACTTGAGATTAATTTTCTTATAAAAGAATAAAAGAAAAAGTTGGTAACGTCGATAATATGGTGTAATTTTTTTAACCGGAAAAATTAAACTTGACTTATTCAGGAAGTTTGAAATGGCGAAGAAAGAAAATAAAAATGTCATTTCAAAAAATTTGTTCAAACTCAAAAATTATTTTTTTGGATTTTTGTACCTTCACCTAATTTTTATATTTTACATTTCATTACATAAAATTTTTTCTTCACGTTTCAAAACTCGAAATAATTATTATTTACAAAAATTTTTTATTTTCACCTTTTTCAGCCTGTCTACCAAAAAGATCATTTACATATCAATCCGGCATTGGGTCCGTACAGAGGCGGGTCTTTACCAAATGTAAATCAGATTGGCAACAACAGCATAGATTTGCAGGTAAACCATTTTCAGGTAACTCGAATCAAATAAAACGATTCTAAATTCATCGCTAATTTTTCCCTTTTTTTCTCATTTTTCTCTACAAATCCAGGGAGCACTCATATCCTTAGAAGATATTAAACACGGTAGAGATGGAATCGAAAGAAGTTGCAGGGATAGTCCGAGTAGACACATGGAAACGCGGCGATCGCGGCCATTCGATAAAAGGGTGAATTTATATTTTCGGGGATTTTGTCAAATGGGGAAGTAAAAGGTTTATTTTGATGTTGTAGGTTGATTCCTCGCCGTATGGATCGATATATTTATCACCTCCACCTGACACGAGTTGGCGAAGGTAGAAAATTAATGAGTTGGGTTGAGAAAATGGCGTGGGACGAATGATAATTTTGGGGTTTTAATTGGGTGTAGGACAAATTCGGATTCAGCTATACATCAAAGTGCAATGAATCAAGTGGAAAATTACCACACTTCCAATACTCCTCCCGGAACACGACGAGGTAATTTTTGTTGATGTTGATTTATTTGAAATGTGGTGAAAATGGTAATTTTGGATAAAACAAGGAAAATTGTGCAAAAATGACTGAAATTTAATCAAAATATTGTACGTGAAAAAATAACTGAAATTTAATCAAAATATTGTACGTGAAAAAATAACTGAAATTATTTAAAAATTTTATTTTGTAGTGCCTGACGACGGGATGTTTGTAATGGACGGAAATTTCGTCAAAGGTTATTGGGACGCGAAAAAAGATTCGAATTTAATTCTTTCCCCGTTGATGCATTCGAGGCCTAAATCGTGCGAAGTTCCAGGAATCAAGTAAAATTTCAACCAAAAAATAAATTTCAAAATGTAACTAAAATTTATTTCCTTATAACCAGCATCTACCATTCAGAGCAAGACCCCGGCGTAATTCACATCCCTATATCGAATAACACGGGCTCCCTTCCTGATTTGTCAAATCTACAGTTTCCTCCTCCGCTCACCACTCCATTGGACGCCGAAGATCAAGCGACACCGCCGTATAGTTCAGTGAGTACTACCAACCACGGTAACACCCAATTAAATAAATTTGTCAGCATCTCCATCAAGTTTTAAAATTGTGGGATAAAACCAAAAAAAAATTATTTTATGAGTGAAAGGAAAAAACGAAAAAGTGGAAAAAAAATGTTGCAGAGTCCTCATCAACAAATTCCTTCCAATTTATCGCCGGTGCCGGACGGTGGATTGATTGCGGATATTTGCTTACGAGGTTCGAGTCCCGGACCTTCGCAGACGCCCCGGAAGAGGTTGCACCACAACTTGAGTAATTTGGTAATAGGTGGCAACTCAGCTCATCAGTTGAGGCTGCAGCAACAAGTGAGTTTGGTTGCTGCATGAATGACGGGTGTGCATGATTCAACATGCTCTTTTACGGTGGTTCTTAATCTTGTTTTGATGGAGATGCGACGTGAAATTTTGATTTTCTCGGTTTTATTTTGTTTATTTCGGGTTTTTTTTGAGCATGTGAATTATGCGAAATTTTGTTTTCTCTCTTCGTCGTTGTTTCTTCTTCGATGCATGATTTTTGAAAATTGTTTATTGTGTTTTATTTTTAGTTTTTCGGGTTTAAAATAATTTTTTTGTCTAGGAATCCCTAAGGATACCGGTTTTGCACAGCAGATATTTGCATACATGTAAGGTTAGTTCCCAAAGACATTTTAAAGACGTTGCGTTTTGTTTTTGTTTATATTTATTTATTTTTCTTCGCTTTATTTTTTACTTCGTAACATTTAATAAATTCTTTTAATTCGCTTATGTAGCAGTTTTGATTTTAATATTTTCTTTTTTTTTGTGCTACGTAAAACAAAATTTTACTGTCGTTAATTTGTTCTTTGGGGAACTAACTTTATCCTTGACTTTGGTACTCGTTTATTTATTATTTATTTGTCACGTGTTGATTACTTTTTCCGATTTCGTCTTCACTAGTTGCTCGTTTTGTAATTTACAAAATTTCTCCTTCGGCGTCACAGGTCAGCGAAAACCTTTGATAAAACGCATTTATTAATAAATTTACTTACTTGCATCAATTTCGGTTTTTCCAATATTATATTCACTACAAAATATCTTTTTCCTACAACAGGGTCTTGCTGTCGAGTCACAAAACGCAGCGTTGGACGCTTATAAACAACAAACTCAGTATTCATTGTACCATTGTCAGCAACAACATCATTCATCACAACCACTGGGCGTATCATCAACACAAAACTTGCCATCCGTGAGTTAATTTTTTGATAATACGACTAATCACAATATTTTACAATATTGATCGATTGTTTTTGAAAAATTTAAAGAGTCCGTTGGGCGGATACCGCAGCGGGAGTCCCGCGGAAACCTCAGGCAGTGCGCCGCAATCTCCCGTGTCGCAAAGTTTTTCTTTGTCGAGTTCACCGAGTCTCGGTGCGTCGCCCAAGACGTTGTTCGACCAAAATTATTATATTCCTTCGCAAGTGCAAACGGTTACGGCGAATTCCGTGCAACAACGGTTTGAAGAGTTTAATTTGGTGAGGAAGGAAAATTATAAATTTTTGTTTTCGAATTTATTTTTAGTTGTGTAAAATTTTATTTTATGTTTTAAATTGTGTTTTTAATTTTTACATTTATGTTTTTCTTGGTTTTTTTTTTTAAAATGTAGCGAAGTATGTTTTTTTCGTAGTCGTTTTTATTTTTATTTTGGTTTTGTTGTTAGATTGACAGTTGTCCAGTATCATCGTTAAACTCTGTGTTTCTAACATCGGGGAATAGGTTGCATTATTCCCAGGTAGAAATATAAAAATTAGCGTTTAATATTAATATTAATAGAAATTTAATTCTACAAGTAATCTCACTGCAATAGATTAAAAATTAAAAATTGATGAGTAATCCGCGCATAAGCACGCCGTGGTCAACTGACTTTTGATATCAATATCCCAATTTTTACCTTTAATTTTCGTTGCCCTTAAAATGTTATTTAAAATTCCATCACCTCATCAATACTAAATGCATGTTTCTCTAATTTTTCATTTAAATTCACCCAACACACCGAATTCTAAGTCAATAACTCTTAATCTCACAATTTTTATAAAGATAATTCAATTTTAACGTAATATTTCAGGCTCAAAGTGGTGGTCAAGAACTTTTAGACGAATCCGCGTACTACGGTTCTCATTCATCGGTGAACCAAATGGCTCAGTATTCGCAATCGGTGCAATCACCGGTTCTTTCAGGGCATCAACAACATACGGGCCCTCAAACGCCGCAAACGCCAAACAGCATCCCTGACATAATCCTCACGGGTAAATAAATCCTCGCTTAATCCTTACTTACGAACATTATCTGTTTTTATTTTTTTTTTCTCTTCCTCTTTCTCCCTTTTTTAAAACTTTGTTAGATCTCTTGTCAGATTTTTCTACGGGTCCTGGAAGTGGAGACACGATTTCGAGGCAAGAATTTGTGAAGGATATTAGTTCAGCGATGGCTGGAATGGGAGCGTTTGACTCTGATTTATTTCCCTCGGACGAATCACTCAAAGTTGGACTCGATCCGATCGATTTACAAATGTTGAGTGACCCCGGCGACCTCGTCGCTGACCCCACGGCTGAAGATTCGTTTCGACTCGATCGATTGTAGATAGTTCTACGAAGATTGGCCGTGAAAAAAAAATGTTTACATAGTTTTTAAATCTTCGTGAGTGGTTTTTCGAGAGCTCAATGTGGAAAATACTCTGCCTCTCTCTCTCTATAACGACGCCGGAAGTGATCGAAAGAACCCGGGAAAAATGGGTTTTGAAGTTTGTGCGAGTGAAGATAATGAAAAACTGAAAAATTAAAAATTTAATTTTTCGTTTTTATTTTTGTTTTGAGGTGATGAACTCGAAATTTAAAAGAAAAATATTATATTAAGAAGAAAAATATAATCTACAAAAACAACATAAGTGTAAATATGTAAATGTGTCCATCTGCGCACGCTCAGTTAGCGAGTACCGGTACTTACAAAAAATTCCAGTGAGAATTTTGATTTTGATTTCGTTGTGTTTATTAATTTTTATTTTCGTTTTTGGTTTTTAGTCAGTTTGCAAAGAATGATTCTGTGATCATCTTTATCTCTTCTTCTATCACTCTATCTCATCTTTTTTTTAAAAAAAATTAGTGGAACCCTTTTCTTTTCACTCAAAGTGAAATCGTGTTTTTGTTTTCAAATTTTTACTATGTGTTTGTATGTGTGTGTTTATATATCAAAAAATCAAAAAATTCTAAATTTTATTTACCATTATTAATTAATATTATAAATATGAATTAATATTATAGTTACTGTTAATATTTTATTATTATTATTATTATTATTAGTGATAATCTATGAAGGATTTAAAAAATCAACAACAAGAAATTTAATCATTTGTGTAAGTTATTTTTGGGGACTGATTTTTGCATAGTTGAGTGCGTTGTCCCAGTAAGTTTCTTTTTTGAAACAAATTTCATGTCAAATTTTTCATTTTTATCGAAAACAAAAAAAAAATATCGTGGAAAAAACAAAAAAGTCGATTTTTCATTCTTCACCATTTTTGTCGTCGTGTTCTGAAAACAAATTTATTTTAAATGTTTAAGAAACGAAAAACTTTATAAATTTTTTCCAAGGTGATGAGTGTTGTTTAAAAAACAAAATGGTAGAAAAATATTTCCTAATTCTTCTTCTTTCTCTCTTTTTCATGTTTTTTAACATCTAAACATAAAAATCACAACGTTTTACGAAATAAGAAAAAGTTTACGAATTGTGTGAATGGGTTCAAAAAATAAAATCGTGTTAAAATAATTTTTCTAAAATAAATCAAATATTTAAAAATTACAAAAAAAAAATAAAATAAAATTATAATAATAAATACATAAACACATAAAAATGAAGTTTAAGAAATTTAAGAAAATATAAACAATTTTGAACATTTTCTTATCTTTAATCTCTTTCTCTCTCTTTTTCTTTTTGCCGCTTCTTTGGGTTACCATGTTTTTTCGTGAGGGGGAAAATTTTTTAAAATATATTTAAAAACGCACATTTTTGGTTTTTGCTGTAAATAATCTTTTTCGTGTGTTGGTGGTTGGTCGACAAATCTTTTTAGTGTCTTACATTTTTATCTGGAGTTTGAATTGTGACAAATTTTTTCTTTAAAAAGCTGAATTGTGCCAAACAAAATGGTGGACAAAATGGTGGTGATAATGGCGATGCAGGGTGGCCCAGAGTACAAAAAATTGTTTTTATTTTTTGCTGGATTTTTATTTACTTTCTTTTCTTTTCTTTTCTTTCTCTCTTTCTAAATTTAGTTCTTGATTTTTGTCTATTTTATTTTTTGGTAGAAAAATTTCTTAGGTTGTTGTTGATGTTGTTGTTGTTGTTTGTTGTTAGTGGGTGCACACCTTCTCTTACTAAAAAAAAAATAAAACTGTACATTTTAAAATGAAACAAAACGAGAAAAAAAAATAATACATTTAAAAAAAAAATAATGATTTTCACTTTTTTACTAAAAAAAAAAAACAAATAAACAAGTAATAATAATAAATGATGCTAAAACACAAATTTCCATGTGGGAAAGAAGAGAAACAAATTTCAATTTTGTTATAAATATATATTTAAACAGATTAATTAATTCAAAGTTTGAGTGTATGAAAAATTATTAAAAACAAAAATGACGAAGAAAAGCAAAGAAAAGAAAGAGTCATGCATTTACAATGCATTTTAGATACACTTAATGCATCCTGCCCTCATTCATGCAGATCAAATCTTTCATCACAAATTACTATTAAGAAAAAGAAAAGAAAACGAATGTAATCTTGTGTTTTGAACACTGTAGCATTAAATCATGTTATATATTAAGCTGTGTATATAATAGATATATGCATGTAACGTTTCACTTCTGATGAAAAAGTTTATTTTAAAGAAAAAAAAATTACATGTTTTTACTCTACTAACATTGTTGCCTGTTATAAATTATTTGGCTTAAATGTCTATTCTTTCTGACAGTTTTTACAAATTTCAGCTTAGCAGTTTGCAGAAATGGCAATTTTGTAAATAGTTTTAAAAAGAGGAGATAATATTCGTTTTAAAACAAAAATGTTTTTAAAAAAATGGAATTTTTGACTTGGTGTAAATTTTATTTTGATGTTTAAAAAACAAAAATGGGTTTGGTTGAATTTTACGACACGTCAAAGAAAAGTTTGGATGGGGTACAATGTAGTTGTTTGTAGTGACGTGCCTATTTATAACGAAAAATATGGACAAATAATTATTACAAGATTGCCAGTTGGTTGTCTTCGAAGGTTGAAAGTATGGGGAAAAAATTTTGGTGGTTTTTTATTGTGAGAACGGAGATTGGATTTTCTTTTTCATTCTAAGTTCAAATTTTTGCCGCTTGGCTCGCTGACTTTTTTTATCGTCATCAAATTTTTCACTTATCTTTAATGAATTTAATAAATTCATTTAAAAATCCATTTCGTCGTTGTTCTCAAAGATTAAAAACTAATTCTTTGTGCGCCAATCCCGAAAAACAACTTTGTCTATTTTCCTTTATTTTCAGTTTTCTTCTGTTTGGCAATTTCCTAAAAATTGTGATTTTTAAAACGAATAAACATATTTCATTCTCGATTACTAAAAACAAAAAAAAATGTATAAATAATCTTTAAGACCAAAAAATTAACAAATTACTGTAATTCCGAGATAATTTTCTTTAACAACACAATTAACAGTTAAAGCATTAATTTTTAAAGTAGATTTAATTACTGCGCGACGTGACCGCGGGAAAAACATAAGACGAAGAAACCAATTAAAAATTTGTAGATGATTCTTCTTCTTTAATCTTTTCGTAATATATTCAGAATCGTAATGTTTTTAAGATGAATAATCATTAAATAAGAGAAAAGTTGACAAAAAAGAATAATTCCGAAGTGAATTTTTTAAGGTGTTACAAGTGTATAATGTGACTGAAGGAACAAACTTAAGACAACGAAACCAATTAACACAATTCGTTCAAAGCCCCAACTGAGTTTTGTATTTGGAATGATATTTTATCAGGACTAAGAAATTTAATTTATTTTATCTTTTCTTTTCGTTTTACTCGTTAGAATCGCGAAGGAAGACAAACCCTTTCTTCCTTCAATCAAGTAAAAACTCAAAATATGAATTCTCATTCGTGTTCAAAGGATTAAAGCGCAAATATAGTGACACTCAAAGAAAAAACAAACAAAAAATTTAAATTTAAATTTAAATTCTGGGATTGAAATCAAAACTAGCAATTCAAATATTATTCGAGTGAATTTTGTTTTCCTTTAACTTTTCTTATCCAACCACAGTACTCGAAAAAACTCAGTGTGAGTTAATAATTCTCTTTTCCCCCCAGTTCTTTTTTTTTCCTTTTTTTCTTTTTTTAAATTCCGTTTCCTTGTCAATCAAGTCCACAAAGTACATACGTTCCATTCAAACGGGTTAACTCTGACGAGATTGCAATAGCCGTTCCACAGCCGCGTTCACGTCACCAAAAGTCGCGATTAAAGCTACAAAAAAATTGTAAAAACCGAAATAAACATCAAATTCAATTATCACAACTAAAATCTTAACTAAACCCACCTTGCAAATTAGCTTCCCGATTTAAAAATCCCATCGCCGTCAACTGCTCCAATTGCGTTCGGTACCTTTCCTCGGGCGGTTGAGATCCCTGACGAGGCATAGTGGATAGCATTTGAGACAAAAGTTGACTAAATGGATCTGGAGCCGATGCAGGAGCAGGGCCTGAGTTCGGTGCAGTCGTCGTGTTGTCTGCTTCGGATTCATTGGTTTCACTTCCTGCGGTGGCATTGGTAGGAGAGGTTGCTGATCCAGTAGTCGTGTTGGTAGCGCTAGGAAATGTGGGTGGGGATATCCCGGCGCCGAGCCTAATGATAAAACGTAAAATTAAGTTTAATTTAGTTTTTTTACATACAAAATTAAAACTAATTTTAAAATTCAAAAATTACCCGGACATCAAATTAGGTGCGGCTTCTCTCAATTGATCCATCGCTTGTTGAATTTGCATCACAGCCTGCAATGCTTGAGGATTAGTCATTAATCCTTGCACTTCCGGGTTTTGCATCTGATAATAAATAATTAATCAGTAAAATTGTCGTTATTTTAGATTCAAATAGTAGTTACTACCTGCTGGAAAAATGCAGGTAACATCGGCCTCATCTGATTCAGCAATTCCGGATTACTTCCAAATAACGGATTAGCGGTCAAAATCTATTTAAAAATAATCAACTCAGAAATTATTTCAAAAATTCCGAATAATCCTTTTTCCTTTATCGAATTTGTACCTGCGATGCCAACTCGGGACTACTCGCCATAGCCTGGAACAAATTCTGCGTGTAGGGCGCGTTGAGCATATTCTGTATCAACTGCGGATTCTGCGACAATTGCTGCATCAACGACTGCATCCCCGGTGAGTTGAACATTCCCATCAAAGACGGGTTATCGGATCCTCCTGTTTTTACCATCCAAATAAACTGATCGACGACAGTTGAGATCAAGAGGGGCTTGCACATGGCACGTGAGCAACGACTTACCAGAGTTGGGAACGCGCGGGGGCGCAGACGGTGTTCCGCCACCACCACTCGGAGGTGAGGGGGACCCGCTATTATTACTTGTTCCTCCGGTAGGTGCCCATGGATTAGGAAGTGGATCCCTGTTCTCCGTTCCGCGTTGATCGCTGTTCGCGTTGTTTGCTAAATTCGACAACAATTTTTCTTACTACAGTGCTTCACTCAATCTCAATTATTTTTTGCAAGTTTTGTAACTTACCAACATCATTCACCAAAGCCGCAAACGGATTCCCTACGAGTTGTTCTTGCGCAGCATTCAGCATTGGTTCTTGGATATCCGTGTACATACGTCGAAGCGCATTATATCCACCTGGTAAACTTTCCAAATTACTAATGGCTCTGTCCTGGGCTCGCATAAGTTCCTGCAACATCGTCGGATTTCGCGCCAATTCCATCGTCTGCCTTAATAATTCGGGGTTGTTCAACATGTGTGTTATTTCAGGATTTCTCTATATTATTCAAATAGTAGAAAATTATTAAATTATCATAATCATGATGTTACAACGTCATTTTATTACGCAACCTCCATCAATTGCTGCATCTGCGGATTTCCCAAGATAAGTTGTCTCATATATTCAGGATTATTAATTAACGTTTGCACTAAAGGATTATCCATCATTTGTCGAAGAAGCTCGGGATTACCCATTATCTAAAATTTTTAAAATATTTTACTTTAAAAATATAATTTACTTTTTGTAAATATTTACCTCTCGTTGTAGTCTCTGTTGCATTTCAGCAAAATTTTGACCGCCAAATCCCACGTTTCCTAATCCAGATAATCCACCCGGAAAACCACCAAATTCAAACGCCGGGTTAGAACCTGCGTTAGCTTCTGACGTGGAACCCTACGAAAAAAATAAAAAATTTTTTTTTTAAAATATTGTTTATCAACAAAAGGTAAATTAAAATGTTAAAATTAAAATTTTTTCTTACGCCTCTCGCTGATTGAGTTGATTCTTGCGCCTGAAAATATAAATAGAAATTATAAAAAGAAATCCAAACCACTTGAACTAATTTTAGTTTTAAAAATTGAAAGAAAGATCCTCATTACCCTCCCACCAGTTTTCACTACCAAATGAACCGTCAAACCGTCTTTAATACCTAAAATAAAACAAAAATTTAAATTAAAACTACGAAAATTTATTATTTTGTTTAATTTACCGTGAGTTTTTAGTAAATCGTTATCCTTAAGAATTTTTCCAGCGAATATTAGACAAAGTTGTTCGATTGGAGACCCGACTTTTTTCGCTATTTCTTCTTTAAACTGCGAAATTAACAATTCGGATTAAGAGAAAAATGAATTTTTCCGATATCGAATCCATTTGGAGTCTAACCCTAGTCAGATAACGCCACTGATGACGTAGATTTTCGTGTAGCCTTTTAAAAATCGTTTTTTCACCGATTGTTTAATTTTTAGCCGTTCGAATTTATTAAAATTATTTACACTATCTATTTGCTTATAATTTAACATCACTTATTACAACTAATCCACTCAAATTATTGAATAAACGACAAATATCAAAATATCCGGGTGATGGCGCAAACGCGATTTTTAGGCACAATTTATTTTCGGCTCGACGAGGCTTATTACGAGTAAAACGAGTGTCAAATTATCCGTGGCGAAATCAGACATACTTACATCTTTAACCGTAGCATCTTCGTCCGTTTCCACCGTTTGCTTGTCGCCTTTTGACGACTTCACAATGACGTTTATTTTTTTGCTTGACTCTTCGTCCGCCATGATTTCGGCTAAAATGCACCGTCACAATTTCTACACAATGCCGATATTTTACGGAAGTAATTTTTTTAACGCTAGAATACCAATTGAATCCACCGAACTGTTGAATTTAAATCTGAAAATAATTATATCGAATATATGTACACCTAAAATTTAGAAAATAAAACTTGTAAATAAAAATGACGTAATCGATCGCAATCCCGCACTTAAATTGTATAGCGGTAATGGGTAGGGTCATCACCTCCTATAGTAAAAAGACCGAGTCATTCGCGCAAAAATGAGTGGGTACGTTACGCCTCTGGTGGCGAGTTTTGATGAAAAGCCAGGTCAATACCATGGGATTTACGCCAAAACTTGCCACCAGTATCGCGACGTACCCACTCATTTTTGCGCGAATGACTCGGTCTTTATACTATAGGAGGTGATGGTAGGGTATGATGTAAGGTGGTGGCACCACCTGTTAGTATTTCTGCACAAATTGTCATGCACCTGAAATTTCGAGTGCATCTTCGCACCGACGGTCAAATGGATTCGCTGTTTTCGTTACATTTCGCGTTTTTCTTGTCGAGCGTTTTGTTTACACCTGTTACAGGTACGAAAATTTCATTTTTCCTCATAAAAATCCCACTAATTAATTTAGTTTATCTTTTAACAGCAATTTAAACGGTTGAAAAATTATTAATGAGATGGTTTTTGCTGATATCAAATGAATTAACGAATAAATTTTTTACCATTTTGCTTAATTTGTTTACGTTGATGTGCGAAATTTATATTTTTAGATTTGTAGATAACACAAAATGCATTAACAGTTTTATTTTCAAGGAGAATATTTTTAAGATTTGAAGTAATATTGATCTGGATTTTCTTGGATGAGAGTCACGTTCTTAGTCCATCACCGCCGAACTAATTTATTGCCGAGTTGGGGTTTGTTTTTCTTCAAAAAAATCCAATAAATCATCCATTTTTCCACTCGCAAACCTTTAACTCAAACCTTTCAAAAACAAATTAACAAAAAACTAAAGCAATTATTCTAATGTTTCTAAATAATTAATTTAAAATATGTATTTTAACGAGTTGCAGGTACAGTATATAACCTCGGAAATGTCAAATTAATAGATTAAAAGTGATTAAATAAACTCGCGTGATGTGGTGATAAGTTAAATTTATTAATTTATAAAATAAATTAAATTTTTCTTGTATTTCTAGCATCACAAAACATTTGCATTCCTCGCGATTTCGGTCAAGGAAGTATCGTCTGCGTGTGTAATTCAACTGTGTGCGATACCTTTGGTCCACTTCCTCCAATCCCGAGTGGACAATTCGCGGTTTACACCACTACTAAATCAGGTCTTCGTTTTTACCGCGAAGTTCACAAGTTCGGAAGCAAATCGCCTCACCACAGTAAACAACAAACAAACAAACAGCAATATAACTAAATAAATAAATACAAAATTCAACATTTTTAAATTAAATTTTAAAATTTTAAAATTTTAAAATTCTAGAATCCAAAATTCCAGTTGGAATAACGGGTGTGTCTCAAGTGGATCGATCCGAGTCTTTCCAGACCATCCTCGGCTTTGGAGGAGCGTTTACTGATGCAGCCGGCATCAATATCGTCTCTTTAAGTCCGCCAATGCAAGAAAAACTTCTTAAAGCTTACTATTCCACAGATGGTAAGGCAATAAAGGGTTTACGTGAAGGAGCGGATATAAGTTCGATAAATTTTACTCGTGACGTCGGATGCAATTTTTAGAATAAATCGATAGATTTACGATATTTTAAAGTTTTGTTTTTTGTAGGATGATGGAAAATTTTTTGGTAGTGGTATAGAAAACGTTGAATAAATTTCACGTATAACAAAAGGTTTTTTTTAAATGATAAATGTGAACGAATTTTTATGTTAAATTATTCATTATAAATGGTGAATTTTACTTTCAAATATTTTTTTAGGCATCGAGTATACATTTGGTCGAATTCCAATGGCCGGGTCGGATTTTTCCACTCACACTTATTCGTACAACGACGAAGATGGTGATTTCAACATGACTCATTTTAATTTAACCCATGAAGATCATCGGTTTAAAGTAAATAATTGATTAATTCCAACTTTTTTATTTATGTCCAACTTTAACATTATATATTTTATATTAGATTCCGTTACTTCATCGTGCCGTAGAAATGAGTAATCGTAAAGTTCTGTGGTTCGCCTCTCCGTGGAGCGCTCCCTTGTGGATGAAGACGAATGACGAGTACATCGGAAAGGGAACGCTAAAGGGAGAGCCTGGTGGGGAGTATTACCAAGCGTGGGCCGAATATTTTGCTAGGTAAAGAAGATGGTTTTAAAATTTACGTTAGCATTGAAACGTTTAAAAAATAAAAATTTGTATTGTCGTTTAGATTTTTGGAGGAATATGGGAAAAATAATATTTCGTTTTGGGGTGTGACGGCTCAAAACGAACCGACTGATGGAGATATTGCAAATTTTACGTTTAATGGAATGGGATTTACCGCTGAGACTCAGAGAGAGTTTGTTGCGAAGAATTTAGGACCGACTTTAGAAAAATCTGGATTCGGACACGTGAAGATTATTATTTTAGACGATCAACGTTTGATGTTACCGAAGTGGGCTCAAATTGTAAGAATATTTTATTGTATAGTATTTAGAATTTTCGACATTTCTGAAATTTTTGGAAATTTTGAAAATTTTTGAATTTTTGGAAATTTTGAAAATTTTTGAATTTTTGGAAATTTTGAAAATTTTTGAATTTTTGAATTTTTGTTATTTTTGGAAAGTTTTGAAATTTTTTGGAAAATTTTGGAAAATTTTGAATTTTTTGAAATTTTTTGAAAATTTTTGAATTTTTGTTATTTTTGGAAAGTTTTGAAATTTTTTGGTAAATTTTGAAATTTTTGAAATTTTTTGGAAAATTTTGAAATTTTTGAAATTTTTTGGAAAATTTTGAAATTTTTTGGTAAATTTTGAAATTTTTGAAATTTTTTGGTAAATTTTGAAATTTTTTGGTAAATTTTTGAAATTTTTTGGTAAATTTTGAAATTTTTTGGTATTTTTGGAAAATTTTGAAACTTTTGGAATTTTTGGAAATGTTTGCGATTTGTGAAATATGTAAAATTTTTCGAAATGCTTATTTTTCATTGTAATTTTGTTTAGGTATTGAGCGATCCTGTTGCTAATAAATACGTAGCTGGGATCGGAGTTCACTGGTACCTCGATTTCGTCGTACCGGCAGAAGTTCTTACACTCACCCATGACAAATTCCCGGACAAATTTATTCTCGGTTCTGAAGCTTGCGAAGGATCACTACCATGGACGAAGCATCGCGTGTCTCTTGGAAATTGGGAAAGAGCCGAGAGTTACGCTCAAGACATTCTGCAGGTTTGTTTTAACTTTTATGTAGTACTATACATTTAAATATTTTAATTTCTGACGATTTGTTATCAGGATCTTGAACATTGGGTCGTGGGATGGACCGACTGGAATTTAGCTTTAGATCTTCAAGGTGGTCCAAACTGGGCTAAAAATTTCGTCGACTCCCCGATCATCGTAAACGCCAAATCCGATGAATTTTATAAACAACCGATGTACTACGCGTTGGGACATTTCAGGTAACATTTTTGTAACAACTCACAATTTATTTTCGATACCGTATCTTATTTTTACAAAACAATTTTCCAGTAAATTTCTTCAACCAAACGCAATTCGAATTGGTTTGCAACCACCTCCGAAAGACATTGAAGCGTTGGCTTTCCAAAATCCAAATAATTCCACCGTTATGATCGTGCTCAATCGGTAATAACTCGTTTTAGTTATAAAAAAAAATTATTTCAAAACAGTTTTAAAATATTTATAAACTATTCTTTTTATTATAACATTTGCAGGAAAGATTATCCGGTTCCATTTTCCGCATACGACGAAAAACAAGGATTGATTAACGTGCAAGTTCCACCACACAGTATCCAATCCTTCATTTGGTGATGATGAGATAATACGAGATTAAAAAAGACAACATTAACAAACTACACTTCCCTAATCTCCAAAAATATTGTAAGTAAATTTTTGTGATCCCAACGCGAGGTCACAGAACCTTAATTTATTATCCAGTGCTTAATTTTTACATTTTTGTCTTCCAATTATGATTTGTAACTAATTTACACGGTTGTATATTTGCTGTTACTTAATACTTATTATTTCTTAAATATTTTAAACATTGTTGATCGTAATTTAAATATGTGCTGATGTTGTTCATATCAAACCGAAACATTTAACAACGATATTCCATTCCCTCGTTACCTTAGACCAAAGATTAATACTGTACCAAAAAATTGTTTGAACATTTTAAATTTTTAACAAATTGTAGATTTGTTTTTAGATAGTGTATAGAATCGTTGTTTGATTTTTAAACATATCACAAAAGTTGATTTGTTAAATAAATTGCACGTTGAACACCCTGAATTGAATTACGATGATTCGTTTTCGGGTAAATTTTTTCCAAATCGAAGCGGCGCGAGTGAACGAAACCAGTTCTAAATATTACATTAACATAAAATTTTGGAATTTGCAGGAAAAATAATTTTGGGGGATAAATACACACCTGCGTGTGGGAGGGAAGTTTGTACGGTGTCATCGAAGTTTGCCAAAGTGGGAGACCCATGTGAGCGAGAAGTAGGCGAAAGTAATTTAAAAATCCCTTGGCTAAGAAATGCCAGGTGAGAGCCGAGTTGAGGTACCAAACAGATGGGTTTTTGAGTAATTGATCACCGTCTTGCGCCAGATGGTAGACTAAACAGACTCGACTGTTGTTTTCTAAGCACTCGAGTTCGAAAATTTTGCAACTCGTTCCGAATGTCGGTTTACGCAATTCTAAAAATTGTTTCTTTTACAGTACCAGTACGTTTAATATAACGAGAGAAAATATTTTTTTTTTACGTGAAGGTTCCGCGTCGTCGTTCGATTCGATGTCGACGAGTGTCGGCAAATCGTCGGCGTTGTTAGCGAAGATGCCGATTTTGGTTAATTTATTTAAAGAATTTATGTGCAAATGACCTAATGGGATTTGTTTTCTTCCTGGAATAAATAGCTATCGATAAGTTAACGAGAAGTTGATGATATCCGACTCCGTACTATGAATTTTGTATCTCCAATCGATGGTAAGCCCGTTACAACACAGGTAAAATTTGTTTAAATGACTCGGTAAGACGCACATAAATTTCTAAACAAATTAAAAAACACATTTATTTATAAGAAACATCGTAAAAATTTATCTTTTACCTGTTCCCACGATAAAACGTCCACTTCCGAAGCAGGTTCGTTTAATTTTACATCGACGTTACAAACATTAGGATGGGACTCTGAAATTTAACCGACCAAAAAATTATTTACTACAAAAGCCAAATTTAAATCACGTAACTTACTCAGTGATTCGATCAATCCGAGAGTTATCGCATCGACTAAATCATCCTTAGATGATTTTAATTCGTCCTTGAGCGCCATTGGGCTTGTTTCGAGGGACCCGTTGCCATGGAGACGAATAAACTGAACCTGAGGCCACGTTAATGTTGTTTTTATCGTTTGATGTCTTCCACCAACGCACAACACGAGTCATGCGGGGACCAACTAGAAGTAAGTAAGTTAATCGAATTTATCCTGGAATTTATTTTCCTTTTATCGTCAGAGAAAATTACGAGGAAATTCCACGCCGTTTCTTGTAACTGGAAATAAAATTGATAGAAGAGCGTCGTTGGATGGCGTTGAAGGTGAGATTTAACGATTTTTGGGTTGCGTTAATTTAGTTTAAAGGGAAGCGACAGATTATTATCATTAATTTTTACTTTATAGCTAAAGTGGATTTTGATGTGGACCCGGCGTGTTTTGCTCGGCGACGTACGTCATCGCCGATGTCGGTTGAGAGTTTGCTGAGATATTACGAAAGAAGGAATTTTTTTTTACAGAGAAATGAAAAAGTATTTTTTATTTTGTTTTCAAAATTTTTTTATTGTGTTAAAAATTGATTTTTCTTTTTAAATGTAAAATTTTATAGGAACGTGGAAGTTTTTCTGCATTACCGCGAAGCGTTGCCGGGAAGCGTGTCGATGGAGAAATTTTTGAGTATGTGTCGTAAAATGTGACAAAATTATTCGATATTAATGAGTAATTCGATTAGGTATAAACCTCAGTTCAGTGATTTAGCTTCGAAACAGATTTTTCCAGAAATAATCAAGCAATTTCTGTTACCTGTTACTAGAAAGTAAAGTTTTAATTTATTTTTTCGTTTTTTATATTGAAAATATTTCTTACTATTATTTTTTAGATTTAGTTATAAAGATGAACCAATTGCTCTCAATAATTTTGCTTCAAGAAAATCAGGATTGAAAGTTAGAGAAAAACCAGTGAGCGCTGTAGCGACTACGAATATAAAACTCGAAAGTAAAAATCCAGTAAAAACATCGAGTAAAGCGAGTATTTGCGGTGGAAATTTAGTTATTACGACTTTAGACGAGTTGAAAAACATTGAAAAAAGCGACGCTTATTACTCAGTCACTGCCATTGTAATTTACGACGTCAACTTTGAACAATTTATTCCCTTTTTATCCATCATCAATATCGATTGCAAGCAATTAAAGGTAAGAAATAATGAATATTTTGTCGATTTTTCTATTCTTTCACGCCTCAAATTTAAAATTTTTCTTCTATATTCCAATTTCAAAAAATAAAAACCAGCGTTTAGAATTACACCGAACTCAGGTGACTTCATTCGAACACCTGGAACAAATAGTTCAATTACGGACGTTGGAGGATTTAGTAATCGGATCGAATGGGAATCCAATAACTCGATGCTCAACTTGGATGATGTATTTAATCCGTAGAATGTCTCATTTAGCCTTGAAAACCGTCAACGCCGAACGAGTACGTTGAGAAAACAAAACAATTTTACATAATTTTTAATTTTTAATTTAATAAAATGCGAGAAAAACACTCTAAAAAATAAAATATTTATTCTAGATTACGTCTGAAGCTTGCGGTACTGCGCAACAAATTTTTGGTGCTACGGTTCATTTGCTCAGAACAAAACACGAAATTGAAGATGCTGGAGGAGGAGACGAGGATGCTCAGAAAACGCCGTTTCCATTAATATCCTCGAATCAAAAAGTAAAGTTTATTTAATTATAAGTTTACAACGTAAAAATAAAGTTTAAAAATCGATATTTTAGCTTGATCCAATATTAGAAGACTCGGCTAATAAATTTTCCGATGATGTTTTACGTCATTCGGTGGATGCTCACGTCAGAACGAAATTATTTAATTATTTATGGAGAGAGGGTTTAAAACGAGCGGTTGAGCGTAGATTAAAGGAAAATGTGTGTTTAAGTTTAGAGAGTTTTAAAATGAGTAGTTTTGTAAAAAATCCGAAGGATATTGGATGAATTATAGATGAGAAATAAATGAGTGTCATGTTCTTGGTTTGTTTTCATCCCTGGTTTCCCGCGCATGCGCAGACCGAGCGTGAAGACACATGGCAGTTCGCAGTCTCCGGCGATTTAAGTCGACGTTTCGCTCGGTTTTCTGATATTTTAAATCGTCGTGAAACGTGTTTTCTCGCAAATTCCTTTCGTCTACAACATGACTGGAGTTGCGGGAAGACGGATGTGACGAAGGAAACGCCGAACCGAAAATGGAACGTGACTTGGAATGGAATTCGCCAATTTTTTCTTAATGTTCTGATTTAACGAAGAAAAAATGGTAAATATTCGAATTGCAACTATATTTGTTTTTGTATTCGTCTTGCTACAACTTGATATTACAAAATTCTTGGGTTTTATGACTTCGGCAAAGAATTTTGGCACTTTCCCAAAAAAAAGTACTGTGCCCAATTTTAGCGCCGTAAGATCAAAAAACTTTGAATTTAAATTTTCAATTTGCTGGTTATAAAATAAAACATACAAAAACATTAAACTCAAAATCAATAACAAGAATAAATTGTCCTTACCTAAAAATTTATCCTGAGAAAACAAATTTTATTTCTCTAATTTCAACGCCGTAGAAATAAAAAGCATTAATTTTGATTAATTTTACATAAATAACACGAATCATTTAAGATAAAATTAAAACACAACGCGAAATTTCCCTTTAAATTAAAGGGAAACTTTTGTTCGATGGTAATTCACCGAAATAATCCCAACTATAAATTTTTACTGACCTTAATTAATAAAATAAAATTGTGTATAATTAATAACATATAATAACCACTAACTATTTAAAATAATTTATTCAATTGCAAACTAACCGGAGACTGAGAGGAAATTACAGAAATTCTGTTTAAAAAGAAAACATAAGGGAAATAGGAGAGCCTCTGGTTTAGTCATCCTGAGTAGATTACTGATTAAAACATCCGTTTGGAGAGAAACATTTAATGAAGAAAAATCCAACGAGTTTTGTTTTGCAGTCTCGGTGTCAGTTTATAGTGTAACTCAACGCCTAAAACGCAACACGGTTCTTTGGCTACAGGTTTAAATATTTGTGGCTATGGGAAAAATGTTTTTTTCGTCCAGGTTTTCTCTCGGGAATGTGGTAAGTTGGGTTGAAATTAGATTATTTGGGTTTGTTTTCACGTGATCTTGTTGATTTTGTGTTGGTTTTGTTTTTAAGTGTGCGGTTTTTATTTGTTTTTGTAATTTTTGGTTTTTTTAAGCATTTTTTTCATCTGTTTTTTTAATGTTCAAATTTTTCGATTTTTTTTCGTTTCTAATTTTACAATTTTTATCGATTTTTATCGATTTTTTTTAATTTTTAATGTTTTTTACGTTTGTCGCGTTTTTTCATCGTTTTTTCGTTAATTTTCATCGATTTTTTTCACTTCTAATTTTACAATTTTCGTGAATTTTTCTTAATTTTTCATGTTTTTTACGTTTATTCAGCGATTTTTCGTTAATTATCATAAATTTTCACCACTTTTTTTTACTAATTTTCAACATTTTCCCAATTTAAAAATAAATTTTTCTATCTTTCCAATAATTTCCAACTAATTTTTCATCCACTTTTCACGTTTCATCAATTTATTCCATGTACAACAGTACACTATTCAGCAACTTTTTTTTGTTATTTTTCAGGAATTACCACCTGCCAATTCATTTTCACATCCGGATAAAATCGGATACCTGCTCAAACTTACCGGTAAAAGTTTTCTATACCCGGGATCGTGGAAACGAAGATTTTGTGTCTTGGACGACACACGGTTGTACTATTACGATAAAGAGGTAAGTAAATTTATTTTCACAATGTCATCGTTATTTCTTAACCGGTGGATAAATTTTTCAGGACAGTAAAGGAACTGAGAAATCGTGCGGCGTCATAAATTTGGAATTGCACGACTTGTGCGAAGAAGCGACTGGAAAAGATGGAAAAAAGGCTCCTAATGTGTTTGTTGTGGGAGTATCGGACAAATCGGTGTTTGATTCGGTTGGTTTAGGAATATCGATTCTTAAAAATTGTTTTAAAAGAGATTTAAGGCTTGTTGAAAATTATAAATTACAGTTTAAAATTTTTTTTGCAGTGTTGTAAACAACAAATCTGTTGAAAATTTTAGATTTTTTGTGAGATATTGTATTATATACAGAAAAACTATTTTGATTTATTTTTTATTCGTAGGGTAAACATCTTTTTTCGGCGGAGACTGCCGCTGATATGACAGACTGGATACAAGTTATTCAGAAAACTTTCAATAAAATCAAAGAAAAACGGAAAGAACATATTACTGAAATCAGAGCCACAACGCCGACTGGCTCTAAGGTAAAACGACGTTGAAAAATTTAATTTTAAACTTATTTTGATAATTAAAAAACGTTTAGAGCGACGTTCGAAAGCAAGTGACGCTCGACGTGCCTCCAACATCACGTTTACCATCTGCCACCAAACATAGGCCTAGAGGTCCAAAAGGAAGACGACTTCCGTTGCGAAAATCAGTTATACCTAAAGTAAAATTTATAACCACCCGTAATTAAAATTCACCAAGTTTTTAAATGTAAATAATTTTATTTTAGTCAAAAATAACTTTCACGGACGAACTCAAAATGCCGTATCGGAATTTACGAGCGACCAGCTTGTCTGTTTTGGAGTTAAAATCAAACATGGATTTACAGTACGGTTTAATTATTTCTATTTTACAATCTAAAACTTTAAATTTGAACTTGCGTTAAAAATATAAATTTTTTTGGTTGTACAGTGGCAAGCCAAATATTTGGATTCCGGAGGATTTTGATTCGGAAAGTCAACCTCGAAGCACTGCTGGAAGTGAAGTCGGGAGTCAGAGGGATTTAATTTATCGTTATAGTTCAAGTGAAGAAAGTCTGGTCCACGACAACGCCGGGGAAATTGTCAGTGAGCACAACGCGCTCAATTTAAGATCTGGAGGGAACGTGAGTGGGAAAGCTTGCGATCAAAGCGCGTGTTGTCCTGCACGAGATTACCCGTATCCGCAAGATCAAAGCGTCGTTAGTATTCGACATTACTCGATTTGTAGATTATTACTCCGAATTTTATAATTTTTACAAAATATTTTCCATTATTTTAGCCATGCGGATGCCCACCAACCAACCTGCTTCCTTGGTCCACTGGAAAGACGGAGACGTGCATGTCGTGCGGGGAGCACGTACCGGAAGTACCGAAGAGTGACTGTCAAGATCGTAAGAAAATGAACGCAATGATCAGATACATCAATCTGCGCATGTCCGAACTCCTTCATAGTTTGGCTTCAGTCAAAGGTGATATGACGAGTACGCAGCAGGAGGTTGGCTTGATTCAGGGGAACGTCAGCTCCTTACAAGCGGGAACTGGCGGCGCGTCTGATCGACTCGACCAAATGTCCAGTCAGATCTTACACCTGGAATGTCAGCTCATCTCGCTTCTCAAGGTGCTTTTCTTTTTTTCGTTACTTTTTTTTATGTTATTCGTATTTCTCGCTATTTTTGTCGCGAAATGAATTTTTATATTTTTTGTTTTTTGTAAATTTTTATATTTTTGTTTTTATTTTTAAGAATTAATTTTTTTCTTTAAAAATAAAAATGTTTTATAATTGTTTTTTTCTCGCATCTCACTGGGTTTCAATTTTCTTTTGTGTTTTATATTTTAAGGATGTCGAGTCGACATTTCATAAAGTCGAGGAACTAATTTCCGAAGCTGAACGAGCCAAATCCCAGCACGTGGAACTTAAAGAACAATGCGAAATTATATTAGAAGAACTTAGAAGAACCGAAGCGGCGTTGTTGACGAGGAGTAAAACACCTCACTGAAAATTTTTTTTTGGAGGTGAATCAACTAAAATACCTAAACCAAAAATTGTTTTAATTGGTTAAGTTTGTAAACTACAACACCTAAATCACTGCCCGAGTTGCTCACTACGCGGTGCAACTACAAACAATGCATCCGGACGACATGTAATATTATTATTTCCGACTAAAAAGGAAAATTTTATTGAGTTGAAATTTGTGTCGAGTTTAATTTCACTTTTAAAATTTCGACGACGTTGTCGTCGTCGTCGAACCAACACGTCACGTGAATGTTGTCGACGGTGCAGTAATATAATCTATCCGTGCACTGTTGACGGCGATAAACTGATCGAGGATCAGCTGATAAAATTTGACAAATTGCAGATTCGAGTTCGGTTTGCGATTGGTGAAGAGGATCCACCAAATTGACCAATTCGTCATGCGCGGTTGGTGTGAAACGAACTTTTAAGGGTCGGATTAGTGGATTAGCAGTTATCCACGATGGTTGACGGATTGTTTCGGAGATTTCGGGTTTTTCTAAATCCTGTTTTTCGAGTTTAGGTTGATCGTATTGGGGAATATACGGTTTTATATCCAAAATTGGGGTTCCATCGACGAGATCCACACCGCGTAAGTGCAATGTCGAGTCTGTTAAACCAAATATACAACTGTTTAACACTTTTACAAAGTATTACGGTAATTTTTAAATTTAAATTGACCTTCGATTTTAACTAATTCGACTAAAGTCAATCCGATCGGGTTCGGTCGATGCGGCGATCGAGTTGAGAAAACACCGACTCGTAATCCGTTTAATCGCGGTGGCGAGATTTTAGCCTTCGTTGAATGCAAAGGTTTGTTTTTATGGAATAAAAATATCAACCTATACAGCAAAATAACGTATTAAATATAAAATATAATCGAGATGGACGGATTAGGTTTTAATTACCAAACGTGAGAAAATTGTTCCAATGAAATTAAAGACTGTTCCGGGTTCGTAAATCGTGATTTTGAAATCGTCAGCGTTGCTTTATTTAGATTACAGATTGATGGTTGTCTCGGTGTGCCGTTTTTAGTTTGAAACCAAGTATTTATAAATCCAATTGGCTCGAAATTCACCTCTGAAATAAAAAAATTTTGCTGGTTTTTAAATGCTTAATTTTTGTTTGGGATTTTTCTGTAATTATTTAATTTCGTACCGTTGATCGATTGATCGGTCATTTCAGCTTTAAAAAGTCACTCGTGTTGCTTCATAACCACGTTTCGATGAGTCAGCTTCAATTATAATAAGGTGCAAAACCCAACACGGGAAAATATTTAGTTCAACAACGAAACACGTGTTTGCACTCGCTTCTTAACCCTCGTTACTATACCGACAGTTTCCCATTGGTTAAAAATCGTATTTTTCCGTTAAATTTTACTACCTTATATTATATTACAAATAACACAGTAAAACGCGATTATTTATAATTTAAAGAATTTATTTCTATTTAATATTTAATCTCCATTTAACAGAATGACGCGACCAGAAACTTCCACCACTTACCCTTAAAATTAGAGATCAAAGCCACGACGTCATTCAACGTGAGTTGTTCGATCGTGAACGTAACATACGTGACGTCATAAAGGAATATTCTATCCTCGAAGTGACGTAACTACCGACTGCGGCGTGCTGTTTGAGAAGATTATTTCCGTCTTCCACTGCTGCGAGCATTTTCCACACATCACGGAGGGTAATTCGAAAGGTTCACTGGAAAATGGTTTCTGTGGAAAGTCCAATATTCGCGAAATTTAATGTCGACGCCAAGCCGTTCGAAATGTACCTGCCCAATACGCATTACACCCGCGATCCGTTGAGCAGCGAATCTTCGGACAGCAGCGACTATGCGGCTTCGTTCATGGCGGCCAACTATGCAGACGACTCGGCCAACACGAACAGCGACGGCGACGGGCCGTTTCTCGACATTTCCGACCCGTTATCGGACACTGAAACCGCTCTGGGTTTAAAAGAAGAAGAACTAGTCGACGGTTTGGAAGTTTTCGTTCCACCGGACGAAGAACTCCGAGATAGAATCGTAAAACAGGTGGAATTCTATTTTTCCGACGTGAATTTGACCAAAGATGCTTTTCTTCTTAAACACGTGAAACGAAACAAAGAAGGATTTGTCAGTCTCAAATTGATTTCTTCTTTCAAGAAGGTTAAAACTCTAACCAAAGACTGGCGAGTCGTCGCCTACAGTTTGAAAACATCCGACAAGTTGGTCGTCAACGACACGGGTACCAAAGTTGGACGAAAGGACCCCTTACCGCCGTACGACGAAACCACACCCACCCGTACGGTAATCGCGATGAATTTACCGCTGGACAGGCCCACAGTGGAAACGGTGACGGAATTATTCGCCAAATGCGGGGATATCGCCTTGATTCGAATCCTCAGACCAGGCGCGCCGGTACCGCCCGATATCAAGCAGTTTGTACACAAGCATCCTGGAATTGGTACGTGCGTGTGCGCCGTGATTGAGTTTACCGCTGCTGATGGAGCCCAGAGAGCCGTGAGTGAGATGGGTGGCAAAAACAACGATTGGAGAAGCATGCACGTTGTCGAGATGGTGAAGGGAAAGAAAAACGGGAAGAAGGATTCGCCCAAATCCGAGAACGAGGAGGTGAAGGAGGATGAGAAGAAGAAGAAGAGGAATAAGAAACGTAGTCCGAAGAACGAGAAAAACGGCGCGAATGGAGGACTGAACGAGATGTTCGTCGTCAACTGCGAATCGCCGAGTTTGAAAGGTCGTCGTATTAAAGCCAATTCGTTGGGATGCGATATTTTGAGTTCCTCGCCCGTGATGATGATGATGGAGAACATGGCGATTAACGGAAAACAACTTTTTCCTACTAAAACGAGCCCGGTGATGAGTCCCGAGATGATGTTTCGTCCCAAGTCCGCGAGTGTCGGCGAGAATTCGGCGAACGGAAACGGAAGTAGCAGTCCGTGGGTGCATCGACGACGATTGGCGGCTAAAGAGAATGGACAACATCCGTTGGGGAACACTAGACGTGTGGAGAATACTGGACAAAATGGCAACGCCACCAAATTGCTCATTCCCGAGGGTGTCGTGAGGATGCCGCGTGGACCTGACGGCACGATGGGCTTCCGCGGAGGACGAGGACGTTCTCCACGTGAAAACATCATCTCGCCCTCGATTTCGGTGAAGGGTTGAAGTTAGGGTGTGACGTAGGAGGTTAATGCTTAATTTATGAAAGATTTCTATTTTGTTATAATTTTTTGTTTTGATTTATTTTTTGGTTTAAAGATGTAATTCGAATTCGAGGTAAATGTTACGAAAAAGAAGGAAAAAACCTGAAGAAAAAGGGTTTTTTTTTTATTTTTTTTTTATTTTTGCTCATGTTGTGCGAATGAGAATGCTGTAATATCGGATAATATTTGTTTGTATTAATATTACTATTATAATTTGGTTTTTTGCAATGGAACACATGTTTGTGCCAAGTTAGTGGTTTTTGGCTTTGAAATAAGGATTTACTACATTAAAAACAAGTTTTCTTTCACTTTTTTTTGGTCTCGCTTGATGTTTTCTAAGTACTCCTTTTATCGGGTTTGTTGGTTTTGTTACGTGGTTTAAATTTAACTTCCGCACGTTGTTTTAACGTTGTCAAAACGAAGCCGCCATCTTGCGGCAAAAAAACATTTTATAAATACTGTCGTTTTCACTGAACCACAATCAGTAGAAGGAATGGTCGTCCCACTCCCGTTTCAAAGCAAATGTTCCAAATCTGGCCACCAGGGCGGGGTTTAAATCGCATCACGCTGTTTGTAGTCACTCCACAATGCTCATTCCTTGCTGCTTGTTTTTTTACACCTTCCTGAACTTACACCGTTTCAGGTGAATAATTATTGAGTGATTTGACTAAACGAATACTTTAAGTAAATTTTATTTTTGAAAATAAATAAATCAACCATTAAATTTCATTTAGGTCGACCAAACGGGACAAATAATTTACAGATTCGCTGTTACGACAAGTCCATTAAAGACGAATCAGCTGTTAAGCTTGTAGCTCCA
Organism: Stigmatogaster subterranea; assembly: GCA_034696085.1. Classification (NCBI taxonomy): domain Eukaryota; kingdom Metazoa; phylum Arthropoda; class Chilopoda; order Geophilomorpha; family Himantariidae; genus Stigmatogaster; species Stigmatogaster subterranea. The sequence continues at coordinate 314 of JAQIWS010000227.1, read as the reverse complement.
TCATCGCCGCTATCTGACTCATAGATTATTCTGTACTTTCTGCGCCGTCTCTGTTAATTACAATTAAATCCAATATACACCTGCTACATTTAAATTTAATAAACTTACCGTTTTATCCTCCGTATGCATATTCTCGTCTTGAGGATCCATCAAACTCGCTGGTGCATAGTTTGGGCGGGGGAAGTTCGTGTTTACGAGAGGATAGAGAACTGCTTCACGTGAATGAGCATTCACTGCCGGGTGTAAAGCACCAACTTGAGCTTGAGCAGAATTTCCTTGGCCAAAAGCTTGAATACCGTTTGGAATAACAAATC
>JAQIWS010000226.1:0-34251 GCA_034696085.1 Stigmatogaster subterranea | reverse complement strand
TTACAATTTTTTTTATAACGTACTAACTTCCTGTGATTATGTATGAATAAATTAGTTTAGCAGCTTAAATGTAATAACTTTAAATATTTTGTAGATTAACGTATTTTATTTAAACCGGAAAATTTGTTTTAAATGTAGACGAGAAACTAGAATGTTGAAGGTGAGTGACGTTGTTGGTCCTGACATCATATTCTGAATATATCTTTGGTGACACAACTTGTGTCCTGCAGTAAATGCATGAGAAAAACCCAACCACAAATCTTGTTCGCGGTTAGTGCACCATGACGTCATCAAATTCTCGCCAGAACGAGAATTTGAGAGATTAATATTTTGTCTTCGTCGTGCTATTGTTCGCTGTTCGTAACTCAAAGCACGTCTAAACTCGCTAAAACCATTTTACCAATGCATACTATGCTTAAAACAGATAATTTGTGAACAAAAAAACTGGTTTGAATTTGATGTGTAAATAAACATTTTCAGACTACCACTTGAAAATATTGTAAGGTGGTTTATCTACAAAAATTAACTCTCCTGTTTGTGCTGTGCAGTCAAGCAAACTTTGCTACTACGCAGCATTGCATTTATCATAATTTTGCATCAAATTTTTATTTTGTGAAACGTGAAGGCTGGTTCGGATAATTAGAAATTCGGTTAATTGGAGTTCGGATAATTGCAATTCTACTGACGTACTTTAAAACATCCATTTGTTAATCGAATTTTTTTCCTCCAGTTTTAAATTAACGGAAAACAAGTTTATACTTGTCAAACTGGAACATAATTCAATTACAACACACCAAACCGACCTCAGTAATCACCATGGTGATACAGGGATTTAAATAACTTCGGGAATTTGATTCTCACACCCGTTGCTGATGCGATGACTACACCATGTAAGTAAAATTAATATTTAGTTACATTTTTTTCCAACATTTTTTATTTACATTTTTATCGATCGAAAGTTACAAGTGAAAAAAAAAAACCCAAAAAGTAAGCTTAACGGAATTGTATATAAGGTTCTGACAGGTCCTAATTTAGATCTAAACGGATGGAACCCCCCAAGTGTCGTCAGCATGGTATGTTCAGATTGTAGAAAACATAAGAGAATAGACCGTAAAATAAAAATTTTTGAAAATATAAAAAATAAAGGAGAGGTACTGGGAAAAACTTTAAAAAAAAATAATTTTTTTTTTTTTTGGGGGGGGAGGGGGTGGGGGAAGAAAAAAATGAGAAACTTTAAAAAAAAATTGAGGGGAAAAAACGCAGCGCAAAATGGCATAGGGAAGCAGCTTATAAGTTGCTTAAGTAGCAATCGTAAAAGAAACGACAGAATAAAATGAACTTCTACTTTTCATTTTTTTTTCTTCTTTTCCACCATCTCTGCATTTCCCTTGTCATCATCATAAAAATTCTTTTTACGAACTGTTTCAACATGCACACTTTAAAAAAATAAAAACTACAAAAAAGGGTCGACAGAAAAAAAAATAAAAAGGTAGGACGAAAAAAAAAATAAAAAAAAAATAATAGTGAATTTTCCATTTGCTCCAAACATGTATTTTATAAGTGTCAGTATATTATATAAAATAACGATTTATATATCAATAAATAACGGTGAATTCGCGTAATCCCTCGAGACTTAAATCACAAACCACCGACTGAGAAAAGATAATTGTTTGATTCTTGTTTCGAGCGTGTCACTCACTCAACTTTAAGCCGGTATATAATAAATCCATGTCGAGTCCTGCTGTGATATCAGACTCAGGAAATCTCGGCGCCAACTTATCAATGAAAGGAGATCTTATAGTGTAGCAGCTCCACGAATCACATAGATATTGATTTAGGCTTCCGCGCGCGAGAGGAAAAGACATAAACGCGTGAGGAGGAAAAAAGTAGGAAAAAATATATAAATCCATACCAAAAGGGAATTCAGAAAAAGAGAAATTATATTATTCCCTATGCATTACTTCTGCTTTGTATTCAATAGCATTTTCGCTCAAGCGGGTAAAGCCAAACGAATCTGAAAAGCGCCCCCGCGTGGGAGGTTATCTGCATAACTCGTTCAGGTTTATATTGAGCGAATTGGCCGACAATAATTTATAAGAGTAATTGATTGCCAAGAGTTGGCTTCATTTAGGAATAACAACGAGGGATTTAGTTTATGGTTATTATTTTGGCTTAATTTTCTACCGTCAATCGGGTAATTAATCTCAGTTGGTCGACAAAGAGAGGAATTTGTTGTCTGGATGGATTTAGTTTGGTTTTTTTTTTTTTTTTTTAATTTTCACCTCGTGAACGATTTAATTCATTCGTTTCGAAGTTCAGTTCCGTGTAGTTTAAGCCTAATTGAAATGTAAGGGTTTAGTAAAGTCGAGTTGGAAAAGAAGCAAACACGGACTCAAACACGCGCGAACAAAGCTCGGTTAATTCGCTTTCTGTTCGTCGACTATTTGAGTTTAATTAATTAACATCGTCGTGACAGCTATAGAAAAAGGCTAATCTCAATTGGGACGATGATTTCTACTTCAGACAAGATAAATGTACTCGTGTGCACTTTAATCACGTCTCAGTGTTTTTTTTCTTTGTAACCTTGTCTCTCTCTTCATTTATTTTTAGTAATTTTTTTCACGAGAGATAGAGAGAAAAAAAGGTTTGTAAATAACTTTTTGATCAATAAAACCTTTTATTTTCTTTAAGTATAAAGTTTCTTGTTTAAGTAATGACGGTAAACACATTTGCAAAAGAAAAAAAAAAAAAAAAAAAAAAAAAAAAAATTGAACTTTCCTTTTACTTTACTCACTTTTCTCCATTTTTTTCCTTTCTCATTTTTGTTCTTGCTTTCACTCTCAAAGCACTTTTCCTTTAATTGCACAATTAAGTGAGAATTTAAAATTAAGATGTGTCCTGGATGTGAGGATAGATTTTCGCTCTGGGCCTAATTCTTCTTCGTTTTCATTTAAAGAAGCATTACGTCATGAATTTTACTTGTCCTCGGGGTCTTTTTCTAACTTTTAACACGAGTAAAAGCGCAATAAAAAATTTCTTTTTAAAAACAAAAGATTCTACGTCGACGTAGGCCAATCTTCAATTATCTACCACGCTTTTATTACCACGGAATAATTAAGGTGTAGAAGCATGTAGTCTGTATATACCGTGCTACTTAACTTATCTCGCTGGAAAAAGTTGGCGGCGGTTGCATGTGAATGGCGGCATATAAATGAAAGTAGGAGCTCCGCTTTAATTTTTGAAAAGAGTAATATATATATAAAGAGAAAAATTTTCGTTCTGAGTGTGAGAGCCAGTTTTGATTGGGTGCTCCTTGTTATTACGAACTAATTAAATGTGTTTCGTGCCAGAATTACTGCTAATCGAATCACGAGTGGTTTAGAAGTCGGTACTGTGCGATATGAGTTACGTCAGTTAGTTTACCACTTGGCAACAGTGAGCAGTGGTATTAAAGTTGAACGATTTTGCCGACTCGAAATTGTTTCATAAATTTTTGAAACGCAAATTCTCGCTACAAACGTAATAAATGTGGGAAAACATTTTGACTTTGCGCCACGATTTTATCTTTGCAACGAGCGAGACGGCTTTCTTTAGCACTTTGCAAAATCGTTTGGCATTTTTTCCCCTTTTTCCCTTCTTTTCTTTTCTCTTTTTGCAACCGAACTATAAAATTAAGTTGGTAATAAAACTTTGACTTGATTGAATGTCCTATCCCTGTTAACGCGTAATTTACCCACGCCGAACACGAGGTGGCGCCACTTAAACTGACGAATGGTTTGTCTGCTGAAAATTGAATCCTTCCACTCTCTTTCTCTTTAGTTTCTTACTATTTTTATAGCTACTCGTTAATGGCATGATCGTAAATGGACTTTAAGTGGCAGGCACTAAATTTGTACAAATTCGGCATTTAAGACTATATAATAACATACATTGTATTTCACAAGGGCTTTGTAACTCGCCGCGTTCTTGAAACGCGTGGTCTTTCTTATAATTAATTTTGCACGCTCGTTGACGTTGAACATTGCGTATTGGAAAATATTTAATATTTTTTTTTTCTTGTAAAAAACTTTTCTGTTCGGTTACGCTTAAGTAAATTGCATGCGCGTGTGAGTGCGTTCTTCGTCTTTAGAAGAAAAGTGAATTTATGCTCTCGAGTTATTTAATTACACGAATGTAGACAAAAGTGTCATTTTTCACTTGGGCGCAGATTGTAGCTTGTGGTTATATAAGAAAAAGGTATGAAAAAAGAAATGCAGTTAAAAAAAAGTAACCAAGAGGCAGATGTTTAAAATGTGCACCATTCTCATTATTCACAAGTGTTGAATTTTATGCTATGAATTTATATGAAGATGAAGCGGCAGCTTGTTTGCTTTGCTTTTCTCCCCAAATAATTTGTTCAATCTTTTTTCTATTGATTCTATTCACTGTAAATATTATTCTTCCTCTTTCCTTTTCATATTCGAGTTATTTATTTACATATTCCTCGGTCGGGATGCAAAGCCAACAGATGAGAATGCATCAAGTTTCTTTTTCCGACTCCAAACTTGAATGAGACACGAGTTAGCTTATATTAGGTTTACATCCAAGCCTAAACTCCAAATGTCGGATTCCACAAGAGTGGATTTCTCATATGTGAGCACTCACAATTTTCTCTCTCTGTGTCTACCTTTATAAATTATTGATCTTTTGGGTTGCGCAGGAAAAAGGAAGAGGAAAAAGTAGAAAAATAAAAAAAAATTTTCTATTAGAGCAATATAACGTGATATGAATTCCAGTTTTCCCAGAAAAGGGCACGAATTGAAATTTCACTCACAGCAATTCAAATAAAATTCTCTACTTCCCTTCGCTGAAGCAGCGATTTCAGAAGAAAACAAATGAAAAAAGGGAAAAAATTTATTTTTTTCTCTTCTTATTTTTGTTTTCCCGCGTTCTGTGTAGTGTGTACGGGCTTTGGTGATGCTTAAAAATTCGGACCCGTTCGTTTATTTGCTTCTAAATAACCCTAATTTCCCCAGATAATGAGCGGTATGGAAAAGAAGAGGAAAATGGACCAATAATAAAAAAAAAGACAAAAAATAACAAAAAAAAGACAAAATCCCTCAGCGAATCGGAGGAGGTGAAAAAAAAAATAGATTTTTCTTATATTCCAGAACAGAACCGCAAAAATTTTTTTTTTCGTTCAACCAAAAAACAACAACAACAAAAAAAAAAAGTAACTGTTCCTTCTCCAAAATAAATAATATAAAATAAGAAAAAGTCGAGTCGAGAGAACCTGATATTTATCCAATAACATCGGCGAACCCGTCTTAACTTAAATAACGCGACGGAGTGAAAAATTTAACGAAAGCGATATTGATTTTTATTGTTTATATACGACGTAGTGTTATTTATTTTGGGAGTATTTTTTCTCCCCCAGCCTTTGATTGGTATCGAACTTTGTTACCAGGCGTCGCGTCTTTCTTTTGTCGATCGTTCTTCGCGGTAGATGCTCGAAAGTAAATTCAGTTTGTGTTGCTGTCATGCTCCCTGACAAACTTAGTTAAGCACCTCGTCAATCTTCGTTCAAGCTCGGTTTGTTACCTTATAAAGGTCATCGATTGTACCGCGTCAAACGCGCCGGTAACTGCACGACGCTCTACATCACCTCTGAGTCGCGATTACGAAAAGTTTGTGAAATTTCGTCTTGTATCTGACAACTCGTTGGCGCTAGTTTTTGATGTATGGTGTTGTAATATGGGATCGGGCGATGAATGATGCGTTGCATCATAGATCAAAGCTTTTGAAACTTATACAACATGAAATCCAATTTGCTCCAGTCAAAAGCCATTTGTCTTCATACAGGATATACAACCGTGGTCTGATGTGAGAATTCGATAGGAATTGAGGTCAGCATTTCCTCCAAACCAATCGTGAGAAAGATGGCCGGTGACGTCAATGGAATAATAAAAGTACCCTTACAGAAATTAATGATGGTTAATATTAGCTCTTTCTCTACGGGGTGTTTTAGGTTTATTAGCGCAGTAGTGCAACCTGGAACTCAGCCTTAATATACAGATGGGTAATGTACTGAGTGAAAATAGTTTTGCCTCGTTTGTGAGATGCATGAAAAGTTAAGAATTATGAAGATGTAATTAGTTGGATTGCTTTTCGCCTCTTTTCACATATAAAAGGTCCCCTCTTAATTCTTATTCAACGCCTTTTTTTCCCCCTCGCGCTTTTGTACACAATGAATAGGACTTGTTAATTAATTCGAGTCCTGCGTTCTACCGTTCCGGTGACCTGTCTGACCTTTTAATTCGTCTTCAATTAACGACCACAAAATTTTACACTGATAAGAATTTCATTTCATTAGACTACACTTTTCCACTTTTTTTTTTTATTCTTCGAAGGTGCGCAAAACGTGACGAAAATAAAAATATCATTCTAAAAATAAAAATTCTAATCCCCAAACTAAAAAGACATTTTTTTTTTCTAGCTGTACGTCATCCGTGAGAAACGCAGTCTTTGCATATTTTATTTTTAGTTTTATATTTAACGATTTTTCCCACTCCAAAAAAATTTTTTTTAACGTTAACTTAACACATATTTCTTTTACTTACGATTCATCTCCGTCGATTGAATCATTTTCTGCATTTCCGCTTTGCTGTTTGTCTGTGACACGTTTTCAGCTCGGTCCAGAGCGTCGACAGTCGCCGATGCTTTGCTTCCATCAAATGATTCCAATTTGTTCGAACCAACGGGGACAGATTCACCACAACTAAAGGCACTCAGACCCACAATAACAACCAAGAGTAATTTCTGCATGGTAGTGCCGTCAGAAGAGCGGGCAGCAAAGGGTTAGCACATCGCCTGCCTCTTCAACTCCCCGCTGGTCCACGTGACTGGCCTTCTGCCTCTACGACTCCTCTCCTCACGGTGAAAGTGAGCATGCGCGGAGTGATGGAGGGGTGGGACGTGGTGGAGGCGTAGCCTCAGACGAGGAGTGAAGGGAAATAGACAACGCGCTGTGAAGATACAAGAAATGAAATATTTAAAATTGTAAACAGACCGAGAATTTTTCCGCCGAAATGTAAAGTAGTCGCTTAAGGAGAATGAAACTGCCGTCGGTCAATTCTGATAAATTTTTCAGAGAATGCTGCTGGAAACTAAGTTAAGAGTAATATTTTATGTAAATTATATTTATTCAGTCTGGTATATTTTTAAATTTGTTGTTTGTTGTTGATTATTATTTTTTGTTGTTGTGGTTGTTGTGTGCGAAGATGTAATAAAAAGAGCACATTTATCAGTTTTGGTTCTCACAGGTCGAAGATTTACGTCTGTTTGAGTTTTCCCATCGCAATTTGTTCGGGAGTTGGTGTTACTATCGGCCAATAAGAGTGACAAAAGTATAGAAATTCGTGTCTCTCCCCCATGAAATGCTGGTTCCCATTCTTCTATCGCCCTCCGCTATCTCATAATGGAAGTTTTTATTGATTCGAACTGAGTGAGACACCTCGGCTTCAATTACTTTGAAGTGTGATTGAGAAAGAAAGGGAAAAGGAACGACTCCAAACTGAAACACAATTAAAGCGGATATTCTACCTTTTAGTAAAAGCCATTATATTTTAAAACCTATTGTTCTTTTCTATTTATTTTTTTTTTTTTTTACAAAAAAAAAAAAAATTACTTTAAAAAATTTAAATTCTAAACAAAATTTATGCAATTATTCAACTTTAATTTACCATACATAATTAATTAACATAAAATAATTACAATTAAAAGCTAATATTAACGTACAGTACAAATTAAAAAAAATAAAACAACGTACTTAAAATAAAAAGTAAAAACTCCAGTAAGTTTTATCTGAAAATTAACAAACTGGTGCGTCATATGCCAGTAAAGTCAAGTGTCCGTTTAGGTATTCCTGCGCGGCAAAAAAATCAATAATTCAGCAATCTGTCTCCAAGTAATAGCTTTGAGTTTGAAATTGAATCATAAATTCCTATCTTTCTTTCTATCGCCCGGAAACTGTAGCAAACAATCCGCCATCTTGAATCGGAAGCGCTCTTGCGTAAAATCCGTATCCATGGAAGCTGGATGCTGGAAGATGGAGGCAAGCGTCGCATTAAACGGCCCGCTGTAATAATTCTTTTTTTTTTTTTTTTTTTTTTTCTCTGCCCTTCTTTATCCGTAAGACTTGTGAGATGTAATTCTGTATTTTTTTTTTTTTTGCAGAGAAACCACCGCGAATATATTTCACTTTGTTGGTACAAATTACTCTTATAAATCACGTTAAAAAAACTACTTAAGAATGCATAGATTATACTTTAAAATAAATGGTGTCACGCGTTTTAAAGTGTTTAAGTTATTTGTTGATTAATTACTTTTTAATGTTGTTGTTGTTGAAATAAATTTCCGTGAGTTATTTCTTGGTTGGAATTGAAGGTAATAACTGAGTTGAAAACTTTTTCCGTGAAAAAATTATATTTTTGTAGTTTTTAAACCGATTAGAATGACATCTGTCATCAGTTTTTTGCATTTATTCGTTTTAAAATTTCGATAGGTGGCAGCACAAGTTCGGGTGTTTGTAAACAACTACGCGCAAATCCTCAACACCAGTGATTATTGATCCGTCTAATATTAAAAACCACAATTCCGTTTTATTATTAATCCAGTGGTGATTTTACAAGAAATTCTCGAGAAATTTTAAGGCGGATTACTTATCTACTTTCGTCATTGTATTCCTCCGCCAAGTTGCGCCGGTGTTGTAATAAATTCGCGTAGTGATTCGGTTAGCCACCTTGCATGGCAGTGAGCATGACTTAAAGAGTCAACTTTTGCTAACTTTTATCTGATGAAGAAATATCCACTTCGCTTCCATTTTTACACAATTTACAGCCACGCGTTTCGGAAAAATTCCTTCGTATGAATCTACCAACGAAATATCGACTTTGACCGTACGTTTAACGATAGAAACATGGTCGCAGTGACGAAAGCTCAAATGTGCATTGGTTTAAGAAATTGATGCCAGCCTCACCTGTGATTACCTGGAAAATTTGAAAGTTATTTTGTAAAGATGAATGATATGGCTGTGTCGGCGAGCTTTTTGCATATGGGGGACATCGTTTCTCTTTATGCTGAAGGAACCGTTAGCGGATTTATTAATACTTTAGGGTAAGTGCATCGGGTATATTTACAAGGCGATAAAATGAAAATTAGGAAATACTTGTTATTTTAATAAAATGGTTGTTAAGTCATTAGATTTTGGATGTAAAATTTTTAATTTGAATTGGTAAAAATTACGTGATAATTGAGGGTGTTAAAAATGACGAAAGTAAAATGGTAAGAAGAATTTATTAGGCACAATTGGCTTTGATTACATCTGTCTAAAACGAAGGAGTTAAACTGGTTGAATTAATGTGATATTTCTGGTAATTTTATTATTAACATTGTAATGAGAGGCAAGATTGAAGGCGATTTTTAAAGATGTATTTGTGGATTTTATTTAATGAAAAGACAATTTTGTGCATTTGTTTACAGTAAATATTTAAAAAATTAATTTTAATTTTAATTATTTCTTTCAGTTTGGTCGACGATCGTTGTATAGTTCAACCAGACGCTGGGGATCTGTCAATTCCTCCAAAGAAATTTCGAGGTACGTAATTGAGCCTTTATATTTACATTCCCAAATTATATTTCACGGGTGCTTAAATCATGCTATTTTTAAATTTTTCCAATGTAGATTGCTTGTTCAAAATGTGTCCGATGAATCGATATTCAGCTCAAAAACAATTTTGGAAAGCAGCCAAACAGAGTGCTACCAGTGCCACGGACGCAGTTTTGCTTAAGAAATTACACGTAAGTTGTTTAATTATGCGCATCTCTAAAAGATGTGTTAAAGGAAGTATGTGCCGAAACACAGGATAAATTTTCTAAACTCTTTTCTACCTTTTTTTTTTGTTTGAGTTTTTATCATAATGACTTGAATGCAGGTGATGGCATTGGTTTTTATGGCTTAACGTCAGCGGGCGTGAAAACAAAAGTTGAATGTTGATTGAAACTGAATGTTAATTAAGAAAAAGAGAATTTTGACGATAGCTCTGGGAGTTATATTTGAAGTTACACCCAACGAACTTTAAAATAGAATATTAAGTGCCGGGTTAGAAATGCTGCAATATGCATTTAAGTTTGCAAATTAAATTTCAATTACGTCCGTCTGTTACTCTTAATAAATTATTTCCTTGTAACGTCAGTTGGTCAAGCTTCATTTCACATCCTGCGATTTGCGATGATTGCAATTGATTTACATAAACTCTGCACAAAAATAACGAAGATTCCCTGGTGTAAATTTTTAAAGGAATTTGTAATTCTAATTTGGTTAAATTAACGCCTTGTTTTCGCCGCGGTCACAATTTTTATCGCCTGCACTTGGATTTTCATAGCATGCGTGAAAAGTGACTTTAGTTGCCCGTTTAAAATGTTTATTTGTCAGAAAGAGATCAGCTCTTGGCAAGTTTCCTGAAATATTCGTTGCCCCCTAACACAAGTCAAACATATCAGTTTTTGTACTGACAAACTGAGAACTAAACAGAAGCTTTGAAGAGAGAGGTGATGGCTTGTGTGGTCTTGAGTTTAAATTTATCGACGTAGTTATTTTTTGCGTCTTGTATCTGGAAAATGTGGTGTAGCTTTCAGTTTAATTTAAAAATTATTTTTACTGTACTTTTAGCACGCGGCCGAACTGGAGAAAAAGCAAAATGATTCTGAAAATAAAAAACTTCTCGGTACAATTATTCAGTACGGCGGAGTTATTCAGGTTATTTTAAACATTTTTACTAACGATAAAATATTAATTTTAGTTTAAATTTTATATTTAGTTGTTGCACTTAAAAAGCAATAAGTATTTAACCGTGAATAAACGGTTACCGGCTTTATTGGAAAAGAATGCCATGAGAGTTTATCTGGATGCTGCTGGAAATGAAGGCTCTTGGTTTTACATCCTGCCATTTTACAAACTCAGGTCCACTGGTGATAACGTAAGATTCTTTATTATAATTGGTTGGATTATTAAATTTATGTTAATTTTTTTTTGGTATCGTTATTCTTTAGGTTGTTGTTGGTGATAAAGTCTTGTTGAATCCCGTGAATGCTGGCCAACCATTACACGCGAGTAATTATGAGTTACCTGATAATCCCGGCTGCAGAGAGGTAAGTGCAGTTAATTACACGCTTTTTTTTATGGGCATTTAGGTTTGAAAAGTGAGAAACTAATTACTGGTTGTCAAGAGAATTAATTTATTTTTAATTTATAATAGATGGTGCGAAGTTTTTTTTTTCTCTGAATTTTTTTGGGGGGGGTTCAATTTTGGAGTACATAGCACTTGTGCTTGTTAGAAAAGTTATCTGTCTGCTGACATACTTTTACCCACGCTTGGTTTAAATTTGGAGTAAATTAGAAATCGATCAGTGTTTTGGTTGAATTCCCGAAATTTGAGTGAAAACGTGAACGTTAAAGTTAATAGATGCGTAGTGTGCACTTAATCAGCTGACAATCACGTGATGTTGACAAAATCCAAAAGAGTGAAAAATCAAGAGTTAGTAATGAGATTTGGGAATTAGCTGGAAGAAAAATAACATTCTAGAAAGGAGAGACAAACAAGTTCTAAACAAATCTAAAAATATCTTTTTGGGTTAGCAGAAACGCGGAAATGCTTACTTCGCGTTACATATCCTATTGAAAAACAAAAGAATTTGTAGGTGAAGGTGCTATTTACTCGTTATTGGTGACGTAGTTTAAAAGGAAAAGTTTCATTTTTATTATAAAATAAATAAATACGTATTTTGAGTGATTGACGTAAATATTATGAGTTGGACGTTTCAATGGCTAATAATTTGTTTGGAAGTAATTATTAGTGAAATGTGGGGCCGATGTTTGTCGTGGAACTTTGAATGAGTGCGGAAATCAGTAAATTTTAGTTGAGTAGAGAAAGTGCATCCTTTCTGATGTAATTTCGTTGGAAATTTGCCAACACGAGCAAAGCCAATGAAGTGTGGAATTCAAGTTTGATTTATTGGGTGCAGATCTGCAGACTTTTATCTCTCCGGAGTTTGAAAAGACTTTTTTTGTACTAATAGATTTCTAATCCTTTCATTGCCAGAAGAAGATATTTTATTGATTTACTGTTGTTGGTGTTTTTAATTAAAATTTACCATTCGGGATTATCTTTGTAATTATCGTATTAACTGAGGTGTATTTAATTGCACTCAAGAATTTAATTAAAGCAACTGGTTTGCTTACATTAAAAAAAAAAATTTCTTGGAATTATTTTCTAGATTAATGCAGTTAGTTGCAATACTTGTTGGAAGATTTCCCTATTTATGGAAGAGAGGGAAAATCTCGACGACGTGCTCAAAGGGGTAATTGTTTGTAATGTGTTAAACTGTTGTTTAATTTCGTAGAAAGGAGCAATTTAATTTGTTTATGAATATGTTAGGGAGATGTTGTGCGGTTATTTCACGCGGAGCAAGAAAAATTTCTTACGATGGATGAGTATAAAAAGAAGCAATACGTTTTTTTGCGAACTACTGGACGTACATCGGCGACGGCCGCCACCAGTTCTAAAGCTCTGTGGGAGGTGGAAGTAAGTTGAAGTTATTTGTTCTACTCTTATCTGAAAAAAAATAAAATTTATAATAGAAGTCGACAATAGGCGTTGAAATGAAATTCATAATAGTATCAACTTTTGAATTTTGCCGTGTTCACTTACACAAAAGATTGTGATCTTTGTAACACATTTTCCACATCTGTTTGATTATGTGTTGGATTAGGATTTGGAGAAACGAAAACAATTATTTAATACTTTTAGTACTTTCGTTAATAAATTTAAAATGTCGTTTATGTGATGTTAATATTTATTATTTTCAGGTAGTTCAACACGATCCTTGTAGAGGAGGAGCTGGACATTGGAACAGCCTTTTTCGTTTTAAGCATTTGGCTACTGGACAATATTTGGCAGCTGAGGTACATTTACAATTTATTTTATTGTGTATTATTTCAAGTGCTTTAAATAAATCAGTTAAGTGTTGTCACAATGTTATTTTGTGTAACAGGTGGATGATGATCCAACATACGACGTCATGCGGAATAAAGTTCGTGGATCTCAAGCTTCGACTGCAGTCTACCAACTTGTTTCCGTTCCTATGGCGAATGACATTGCGTCAATTTTTGAGTTAGACGCGACTACTCTAACTCGGGCTGATTCTTTAGTGCCAAGGTAACTTCATGTTAAACACGATGGAAGTGGTTTAAATTATAATCACACCGTCGCAATTAATAAACGATCAGTGATCGCGGCATATGTCAGCACGTTGTAGTAGCAATGTTTTTATCACTCTGAAATGTGTTTACTTCGTGAAATAATTGATTGTGATTGCACCTGCTCGTGTTTCATATAGCAATCATGTAGTGGATTTGAATTATACTGATTAACACTTTCTTTATAATATTTTTAGATCATCTTATGTCCGCTTACGTCACTTATGCACAAACACTTGGGTTCATAGTACGTCAATTCCAATTGACAAAGATGAAGAGAAGCCGGTTATGTCAAAAGTAAATATTTCCGAAGTTGAAAACATTTTCAAATAAAACGGATTGTGGTACATTTTATTTTATCTTCAGGTTGGTTGTTGCCCAATCAAAGAAGATAAAGAGGCGTTTGCAATTATTACTGTCAACGCAATGGAAGTTCGAGATTTAGATTTTGCTAATGATGCGTGCAAAGTTCTAGGAACTATTTCTGCCAATCTGGAGGCTGGAACTATTACTCAGAATGAAAGACGGTAAACAAAAAACTGTCCGTAAAATTTAATTAGCTTTAAAAAAAAAAATCCTTTTGTGTCATTGGTTAAAGGTTCGTAACTCAATTACTTCAAGATTTGATTTATTTTGTTGCCGTATTGGAAAATGATCAGAATCGAGTAGATGCCATGGAATTATGCGTTGCGACTCTCGATCGGGAAAGACAAAAATTACTCCGCGAACAGAACATTCTGAAACAATTATTTAAGATCCTTCAAGCACCATTTACTGATACTGGCGATGGACCTATGTTAAGGATGGAAGAACTCAGTGACCCCAGACACGCTCCGTACAAATTAATTTGCCGTCTTTGCTACCGAACTTTACGGTTGGCTCAACAAGATTACCGAAAAAATCAAGAATACATAGCGAAACAATTTGGATTTATGCAAAAACAAATTGGATACGACGTACTGGCGGAAGACACTATTACAGCTCTGCTGCACAATAACCGAAAACTATTGGAGAAACACATAACAGCTGCGGAAATCGAGACATTTGTTTCCCTCGTGCGAAAAAATCGTGAAAGCAGGTTTAGTATTTGATTTTTAAATTTTTATTTATTTTTTAAACTTGACAGTAATCAATGTTTTTTTGTTTTTTTTGAAGATTCCTCGATTACCTATCAGATTTGTGCATCTCCAATAAAGTGGCAATTCCCATCACACAAGAGCTCATTTGTAAAGCAGTTTTGAACCCGAAAAATACTGATATTCTTATTGAAACGCGGTAAATTTAACTCTTGTTTTTCCGTGGTTCGTGCAGGTTTAATTAATTAATTAATTTTTTATTTCTATAGAATGGTGCGTTCAGAAGTTGAAATTGAAATGGACGTCGTTGGAGTTGAAGGAGAAGTTGAGAGAATGATTACTATTGAAGAAGAAGATGATGTAGTTTTATTCTGGGAAACTGGAAAAACTAGGAAAAGTATCCGAGATTTATCTCACGGAGTAAAAGACAATAATCGTGAAGATGCTATTATTTTGGATTATTATCGGTTAATATTCAAATTTTAATATTCATCTACGAACTGACGTTAAATCAATAAGTTTTGTATATAATTTTATTTATTTATTTAATATAACAGTCATCAGTTGGATTTGTTTTCCAACATGTGCTTGGATAGACAATATTTGGCAATTGACAATTTGTCACCTCATATGGATGTTGATCTCATATTGAGGTACACACGCTGTTACTGCCATATTCTTGTATTAACGGTACTTTGGTTTTTTCTCGATCAGATGTATGGCGGATGAGGGACTTCCGCATGAACTTCGGGCATCGTTTTGCCGTCTGATGCTGCATATGCACGTTGATCGAGACCCACAAGAACAAGTTAATCCAGTCAAATACGCACGTTTGTGGTCTGAAATTCCGATTGAGATTTCAATTCATGAGTGAGTATTACTAATATTAAATTTTAAGTTACGGTAATTATCTTTATTTTATTCCCGCTTTCGAGTTGTAATTTTTGTTGTTGTTGTTGTATTTTCAGTTACGATGCTAATAAATGTCCCGATGCTAATAAGGAATTAGTTCGCGCTAAATTTTCCGGGACAATCTTGTTCGTGGAAGATTATTTATGCACTGCAGTCGGTGCAATGTGTTTATTTGCTGATACCGAGCAAAATAAACTCACTTTTGAGGTTAATATGTTAATTACGTTTTAACTTTGTGAATTTTAAAAATTCTAATTTGTGTGTTTTTTGTTCGTTTCAGGTGGTGAAACTGGCTCGTGACTTGATTTATTTTGGATTCTACAGTTTTAGTGATTTGTTACGATTAACGAAGACGTTATTGAGCATTTTAGACTGTACCCCAGAGGTGGTCGTGGTAAACGGAACCATACTACCAGTAGATATCAATGGTGAGACATGATTTTAATTTTTTTTTTTTTTTTTTTTTAAATTGAACACTCAGTGACACTTTTCACTTTTAAATTCATCACTAACTCAGTTACTCTTGGTCAGATGAATTAAAATTAAAACTAAGGGCTATTATTTTACGAAGTCGTTTTTCGTATAGTCTGTGTAGAAAGGACATTTTTATTTACTTGCTAGTGTAGTTTTGTTGTTTTTTTTTCTCTGTCGAATATTGCTATCTTGTGAACTAATCCTTTTCCTCATCATTTCCGTCAGCCACCGATGAAGGCGAGATTGATGCTAAACAAGGTTCGTTACTGCGAAATTGTTTATAAATTTTTTACAAAGTTTGTCCTGCACTTTAAATAGTCTTTGTAGATGTTTACTAAACTTTAATTCACTCATTTTGCAACAATAATAACATTTGAATTGTGTGTAGATAGTTGCACATTGACGTAGCACTTGCATTCTTCGCTGTTTAAATTAAACTTACCAATTTTTGCTTTAGCTAAAGGTAGTAGAGTTTTGAAATCCATTGGTGACGTAGGCGCCGTCATGACCAACATGGTACTGGGAGCTGCGGGAATGACCAACAAACCGTTGGGCACTCCCGTACATCAAGCTAAAATTCCTGGGCTCACTGTGAAAGAAGATACTCTAGTAATGGATACCAAATTTAAAATAATAGAAATACTGCAGGCACGTAATTACAGTAAAAATTTTGAAATTTTGAAATTTTCTATTTTCAATTTTAATTTTGATTTTGATTTTTGCTGTTTTATTTAGTTCATTCTTAATGTGAGGTTGGATTATCGAATTTCATCTTTACTATCCATATTTAAACGTGAATTTGACGAATCGAATTCTGATAAAGTTCCCTCGACACCTGTTCCAGAAACAACGACTGAAATATCGGGGAAAGGTATGCTATTAAATAGTCTCTACTATTAAATCGATTAAATTTTATATGTTGATTTTTAGGCATCGACTTGGAATCAATCGGTGCACAAGCTGAAGGGATTTTTGGGGGAACGTAAGAGTTATTTTTTTGAGTATATAGTTCTATACTAAATTAAAATAAACTAATCTTAATATAGAGAAGAGTGCGCAGATTTAGATTTAGACGGTCAAGGTGGTCGAACATTTCTTCGAGTTCTCTTACATCTTACCATGCACGATTATCCTCCGTTAGTGTCGGGAGCGTTGCAGCTTCTTTTTCGTCACTTTAGTCAACGGCAAGAAGTTCTTCAAGCCTTTAAGCAAGTTCAGCTCTTAGTTTCTAGTAGCGATGTTGAAAATTACAAGCAAATTAAGGCTGACTTGGATGAGCTAAGAGTTTTGGTGGAGAAATCAGAATTGTGGGTGTATAAATGCAAATCGCCCGAAGATTGCGAGGAAACGAAAAAAATTAAGAAGAAGAAAACCAAAGATGACGAGAATGACGGCGAGCGTAAAAGAGAAAAGAAGAAATCGACCGTGTTGAGCACGAGCACAACTGAAGGATCTGCTATTGATTTGGATATTGGACCGCCTTTGGATTCGACACAAACGAAGAATTATAAAACGATTCAACAAATTTTAATTCGGATGAATAAATTATGTGTACAAGACACGGGAACCGGGAAAAAAGCACGGAAACACGAACAAAGATTGCTTCGAAATATGAGCGTTCACGCTGTCGTTCTGGATTTACTTCAAATTCCTTATGATAAAGTAAATAAGAAATTATGTACAAAATTTGTAGGGTTTATTTATTACATTAAAATTATTTCTTTTCCTGGTAGAAGGAAGATAACCGAATGAATGAATTGATGCGATTGGCACACGAGTTTCTTCAAAATTTTTGTTTGGGAAATCATCCTAATCAAATGCTTCTTCACCGACATCTTGAATTATTCTTGAATCCAGGGGTAGGTTATACATATACCATTCTTAATGTTTTCGTGCTTTAATCGGAACGGATGTAAACGTACGGTGTAATTAATTTTAGTATATTAATATTGGGTCATTATTGTTTGGTGTTTTTGGTTTTTGTTTTTTTTTCTTTTTCAAATTACTGCACAAAAATGTCTTCTTCCTTTTCTCCTTCATTTAAGTCTTTCTTACGGGTAAGAATTTCGGTTTTTATTATTAGCACGTTAAGTTAGTTTACGTTGCTTGTTTAGTTTTGCGCTTTAAAATGAAATTTGCATATTAATTCTAATCTCTAGGTACAATAATTAGTTTGTTTTAGGTATTGCACGAAAAGACTTAGAAGAAGTAGCGAGTCTGCAGTAACAGTTCTTCTAGTAATATAATTTAATTTTTCTTGTACCTGAAATAGTTATTGGAGGCTCAAACAATGCGCAGTATATTTCTCAACAACTTACAACTCTCCAACGAAGTAAATGAAAATGTTGTTCAACACTTTGTACATTGTATCGAAACTCACGGCCGCCATGTTCAATATTTGCAATTTCTGCAAACAGTGGTTAAGGCTGAAAACCAATATATTCGGAAGAGCCAGGATATGGTCATGCAAGAGGTAAATAACAGAAATATTTATATATTTTGAATATATTAAATTATAATTTTTTGAGTCTGTTTTCAAAAAAATATACTGTATATTAAATAGTTGGTAAATGCTGGTGACGACGTCCTTTTACTCTACAATGATAAACAATCATTTAATCACTTGGTGGATATGATGAGATCGGAGAGACAGAGAATGGAAGAAAGTTCTCAATTACTTTACCACATTAATTTGGTGAAGTTGTTGGGCTCGTGTACCGAAGGCAAAAATGTTTTTACAGAAATTAAATGCCATTCTCTTTTGCCTCTGGATGATATTGTCCGCGTTGTAACTCATCAGGACTGTCTACCAGAAGTAGGATTTTTTTTTTAATGTAAAGAATTGTGATTTTACCTGTTAAAACATGTTTAAAGGTAAAAGAAGCGTACATAAACTTTCTTAATCACTGTTACATCGATACTGAAGTAGAAATGAAAGAAATTTACACTAGTAATCACATCTGGACTCTTTTTGAAAATTTTTTGGTTGATATGGCTATGGTTAGTAATATTTTTTCCTGTGTGATTAGGAGTAATTAATATATTTAAAATACTTAGGTATGTAACGCGACGCATGATCGTAAACATGCTGATACATTACTGGAAAATTATGTGACGAATTCGGTGATGAGTATTATCACCACTTTTTTCAACTCCCCGTTTTCTGACCAAAGCACAACTGTGCAGGTAAGTTGGTTACAGTTTAGCGTGATTGTATATAAGGAATTATCATTAAACAACTGTCATAATGTACAAAATATTTGTAAAAAAAAAAAAAAAAATTGAGCTCTTATGGTACCAGCAAATCGGATTTTAACTACTTAAGAATTGAGGTTGCGGATGGCATTAACGGCATGTTAGGTGTTTTTTGGTTTTTTTAATGATTAAATAATAATAATAAACACTACATTAAAAATTAACACGGTAATTCATTCAAGTCATTCATTCATGATTTGTTTCTGTGCTATTATTTTTAACTAGACGAAATAATTTGCAGCATGATGGTCGATGACGCGTTGCACTTATACCGCTTTGTTTTATACTAAATAATAACCATTTTACTTTTATTTATTTTCTAATTTTCTTGTTTTTAACACGTAGTGTTTTTTGCTGCATGAATTTTGTTTTTGTTCTTTCCTTTTCAATTTTCTTTCCACTTCAATCATCCCAAATACAGAAACAACTTCTAGAAGCGCGTGTATTTTGGAGTCACGCAGATTCAGACTCGATTATAGTTTTCAATAATGTGAGTATTTTTCGTTGCTTTTTCTGCTTTTATATATACATATATATTTTTTTTTACCTCTCTTTATTTTCGTGCTTAAATTTTTTACCCATTTTAAATCACTTGCTACTTGAGTAAAAATTCATTCATTGCCATTTATAATTCTTTAAAATTATTATCCATGACTAACACACTTAAAGCCGCGCATTTGCGTAAACGAAATTAAGTACGGAGTACGATTTTACTTTCTCTTCTAATTTAGACCCGTCAACCGGTATTTGTACGTCTATTGCAAAGTGCGTTTCGTGTGTCCAGTTCGTCATGGTTGTCGCCGCCTCAGAGATTTAACGTTGAACTCTGCATTAAAACACTGTCAGATATTGGTAATTTTGGTCTAACATTTACAATACAGGGCTTAATTTAATCTGAATATCTTTCGCGTAGCAAAAACTCGTGGAATTGCCATTCCAGGCGATCTTGATCATCAAGTACTTCACATGTTCAGTAAAACGGCGCTAGTTAGCAAACATAGTCGAAATTGGCTTGCAGCGACTCGTCAGCCTAGACGAGAAGCATCTCAGAGTCAGATGTATAGAAATGATCAGACCATCATTGAAGGATTACAGGAGATTGTATCACTGTTAGAAGAACAACTTAAACCTCTGGTTCAATCGGAGCTCTCAGTTCTTGTGGATGTTTTGCACCGTCCGGAACTCTTATTTCCAGTTCATACTGAGGCTAGAAAGAAGTGTGAAAGTGGCGGATTTATTTCGAAGTAAGCCGTTTATGAAATGATTAATTCTTACTGAATTTTAATGTTTGTTTATAATATTTTGTTTATCCATAGACTTATTAAACATACGGAAAGACTATTGGAAGAAAAAGAAGAGAAATTGTGCATAAAAGTCTTGCAAACTCTACAAGATATGATGGCAATTGAAACTGATTGTGGTGAAAAGGTAAGATTTTCAACTTTTGTTTTCAAAAAATTGAAGTTTAGGTTTGAAATCAAATTAATAGTGGTAAAATTATACCGTAAAATTAATTATGCCGTGAAATCGTTCGTGAAAAACTTTTACGACGTGATGTTTGTCTTGGTGTTCTTTGTTTTATAATTTAATCACAAAATAATTTAATTAGTACAGTATAAGTTACATTTCTTTTATTTATAAGTGTTAATGTAGTGATTTATCGACTTAAGGACAAAATGTTATAAATTTAGGTGGATGTTGTTCAAGTCAAGAAAAAGTTTTCAAGAAAACGGGCAAGTTGTATAAATTTAAAAAGGCTATATAAATATACAAACAGAAAAAAATTGATTATTTTTCTCTTTCTGTTTTTATTATCCTCACATTTTTCTCACTTCTAAAAAAATTATTCTTCTTTCTTTAACTTGATTTCTTGTTTGTAGTGCACTGAATTATTTTGTTATTGAGAAAATTTTTTTCTTTTTTTTATTCCGTGCTGCAAAAAAATGTGTAAAATAAAAACAAAATAGGTCGAAATTAAAAGTTTGTCTAAGAAGGAATTAGACGACCAAGCAAGGGTAAGATTTATTTTCGAAATGGCGTAATTGTCATTTGGCTGTCGTTTGATTGATGTCATAAATTTTTAATATTTTGGGCATGAAATTTTACATATTAACTTTTTCCTCTAATTTACTTATTTTCCTCTAATTTATTTTTTTCACTACTCCTTGGCATCCCAATTTGTGTTTCATTTTTAATTACCGATGAAATATAATTTATCGCTTATTATATTTAAAGGGCGACGCTTTGCGGCAAGTTTTGTTGACACGTTACTTCAGTAAGGCTCAAGTTAAACCGAGAGAGAAAGCTCGGGTTCCTCTGCGTAGTCAGCATGGAATGGAATTGGTGGCTGCCGCAATTGCTGCGCATGGTCCTGGAAGCACGATGCTGAGTCGTGCGTCGATGACGTTGGCTGAGGTGCAGTGCCATTTGGATCGCGAGGGAACTTCAACTCTTGTGGTGGAATTGGTGATGAAGAATCCAAATCAACACATTTTTGTAGAAAGTGTTAAGTTGGGAATAGCGTTATTAGAAGGAGGAAATCCAGTTATACAAGTAAGAAATTGCTATTTTGAATCAAGTATGGATAAATATTTTTTACTTTATTATTTTTTATTTGTTTGCTTGTTTTAGAAATCGTTGTTCACTAAGTTAATGACTCCTGGGATTTCCGAAAAGTTTTTTAAAGTCTTTTACGACAAATTACGGTTGGCGCAGTCTGAAATTAAAGCCACCGTAATGGTTAGTGCCAGCGATATGACAACCAAAACAACTGACGAAAAAGCACCTGATAAAGATGGAGATAAAGCTGGCAAAAAGGGAAAAACTTCCAAACAAAATGGTGTCATTTTAACAGAAGAACTTAAAGGCCAACTCGAAGATGCTGCGGTAGCGACGAGTAAAGCATATCATCAAGTAAAAACGTCTCCGCCCACGACAGGTGACGATCCAGATTCCGCGACAACTACAGGTATGAGAATTTGCTGATTTTTTTCGTTTTTGTTATTTTAATTTTATTTTTGGTACTAGGTGGTGCTGGTGGACCTTCGGAAGAAATAACGTCGGATAAATTGGATAAAGGAAAAGAAAAAGACGATGACGAAAAATTACCACCTTCGGTCGTAATAATGCAACCGGTATTGCGTTTTTTGCAGTTATTGTGTGAAAATCACAATCACGAATTACAAGTAAGAAAAATTAGAACAGGACTTTAAAAAAAAAAAATTTCAATTTTTTCAATTTTGTCAAATTATGTAAACGTTGTGGTTTTTCTTCTTTTTTATTAGAATTTTCTACGTAATCAAAACAATAAGAATAATTATAACTTGGTCTCAGAATCATTAATGTTTCTCGATTGCATCTGTGGAAGTACAACTGGCGGACTGGGTTTATTGGGACTGTATATTAATGAAAACAATGTTGCGCTCATTAATCAAACATTGGAAACACTCACTGAATACTGTCAAGGACCCTGTCATGATAATCAGGTGAAAAAAAAAGATAAATTAATTAAAGCGATCGAAAATTTATTTTACTTTTTACGTGCGTTAATCAGAATTGTATCGCCACTCATGAAAGTAATGGATTAGATATAATTACTGCTCTCATTCTCAACGATATCAATCCATTGGGAAAAACTCGAATGGATCTTGTATTGGAATTAAAGGTTTGACGTGATAATTATTAATTTTGGGTGAAAAAAAAATCAGAAATTTGAATTTTTTTCCTCTCTAGAATAATGCATCTAAATTATTATTAGCTATAATGGAAAGCCGGGCAGATAGTGAAAACGCGGAAAGAATTCTGTTAAATATGAGCCCACGTCAATTGGTAAGTAGATACGGAAAACAATGATAAAAATATCTGTACTGAAATTTTTAAAATTAATTGTAGCTGGATGTATCTTGCAAAGCCTTTCACCAAGAAGGGGTAGTGGAAGAACACGACGACGAAGGTAGTGATGATGATGAAGAGGTATCGCCGAAAGAAGTGGGTCACAATATTTACATAATGTGTCACCAATTGGCCCAACACAATAAAGAATTAGCCAACTTGCTAAAGCCATCCGATATAAACATCGATGATCCAAAAGTTAATAAAGCACTCGAATATTACGCTAGCCACACTGCGCAGATTGAAGTAAGTAATGTTATTTCTCCTGTATTTCCGTTTGTTAATAACTATAAAGAATTTTTATTTTTAATTTATTATAGATCGTCCGTAACGATCGCACAATGGAACAAATTGTGTTTCCAGTTCCACAAATCTGCGAATTTTTAACGCACGAAACCAAAATGCGAGTTTTCCAATCTACAGAACGAGATGATCAAGGGAGCAAAGTTGCAGATTTCTTTGAAAGATGTGAAACTATGTTTAACGAAATGCAGTGGCAGAAGAAATTAAGAAGTAAGTTAATAAACTATTTAAAGAAATTTGTCGTAAACTATACGTCAAATATTTTCAGGTCAACCGTTTTTGTTCTGGGTGAGCAGTTACATGTCTATGTGGAGCAGTGTCACGTTCAATTTAGCTGTTTTTATAAATGTGGTGGTCGCCTGTTTTTATCCATTTCGCACCACTTACACCGGTAATTATTTGTTCATCCTTTTGCTGCTGACGTGGAAATATTTATTTATTTATTTATTTATTTATTTATTATAGCACTGGATCCTCGTATATCCGGTTTGATCTGGGCAACTATGCTCATTTCACTGGCGGTGGTTGTGACGGTTCCCCGTAAAACGGCCATTCGCACTTTCGTAATTTTTACAATTTTGAGAATAATATTTTCTGTAGGAATTCATTCTTGTTTACTATTACTTGGAACATTAACTGTAAGTTATTTGACCATCATTCATAGCGTAACTGAAGAATTTAACAATTTTCACTGTTTTAGATGGTTGTGAAAGGAGTTCACTTAGTTAGCATCTTTGGAAATCAAGGAACTTTATCACAATCAGCCAAGAAAATAGCGACGGATTTCGAATTACTTTACAATGCTTCGTATTTAGTATTTTCAGTCCTAGGACTTGTTATGCATCCATTTTTCTACAGTATTTTGGTAAAAATTTAGTATTACAGTAAATAGTTATTTTATATGAACAATTTATTTGCTTTAGTTGTTAGATGTTGTGTATAGAGAAGAAACTCTTCTTAACGTGATTAATTCGGTGACTCGCAATGGAAGATCAATTTTACTCACGGCTGTACTGGCCTTGATTTTGGTTTACCTTTTCTCCATTATTGGATTTCTATTCTTCCAGGACGATTTTCTAATGGAAGTTGATCCGAATCTCCTGGAACTTGGTGATTTTGAATCATTAAAACAGTTACGATTAGTTTTGAAATTAAGCTGTAGTCTGCTTGTAGATGGGCCAGTTTCTAACGGGAACGAAACTTGGAATGCTACTACCAATCAATACTGTACTAAAGAAGGAGGCTGTAACGAAACTGAGACTTCTCACCTTAAATCCACATTTGGTATCTCAACAGGTAAGTTAATACGCGATTTTTATTTATTTCATATTGCTGACAGTAGCTGAAATTAAATTTCAGATAAAGAAGATGATGATGGTGGAAAAGAACGTGCGTGTGATTCATTGATCATGTGCATTATTACCACACTTAATCAAGGTCTTCGCAATGGTGGAGGCATCGGCGATGTTTTGCGGTCACCGAGTAACAAGGTGCAAATGATTTTTATTTGTAGTTATTTCGGTTGTCACATGTGTTATTGTTTATAGGAAGGATTGTATATAGCCCGAGTAGTTTACGACATGCTTTTCTTCTTCGTGGTGATCATTATTGTGCTGAATCTCATTTTCGGTGTAATCATCGACACATTTGCCGATTTGAGAAGTGAGAAACAAACCAAGGAAGAAGTATTGAAGAATACTTGTTTCATCTGCGGCTTAGCCAGAGCCGCTTTCGACAATCGCACCACGTCTTTCGACGAACACATCAAGTCGGAGCATAACATGTGGCATTATTTGTATTTCATCGTTCTCGTTAAAGTTAAGGATCCCACTGAGTTCACGGGTCCTGAAAGTTACGTATACGGCATGGTTAAGGTAACAGCTATTAATAAGTAAAACAATTCGGTTATTAAATTGCCTTCTGACTATTGTATAGGATAAGAATCTTGACTGGTTTCCTCGAATGCGAGCCATGTCATTGGCTGCGGATGAAGGAGAAGGTGAACAAAATGAGATGAGAAGTTTGCAAGGACAGTTGGAGAAAACGCAAGAGTTGGTGTCCATGTTGTCCAAACAGTTATCAGAACTACGAGATCAAGTAGGTTTTTACCCTCCCTTGTTCTTTAAGAATCTAAAAATATTTATTTATTTAAGATGGCTGAACAACGAAAACAAAAACAGCGGATTGGATTACTTAATCCAACCCAACCAGTTATTCCACAGTGATAGATAAAGTCGTATTAATTTCTTAGCGAGTAATTGAACGTTAACTAACAATCATGCTTCCTTCCCCAATTTCTTCCAATTAGTGCTTCCCTCCGTTTCTTTTCTGAACATATCCTCGATGAGCAAAGCTCAATAAATTCCGAACCATGTTTAGTTAATTTTGATGTCCACTTCCTGACAATTCGTTTGTTGTACATATATTATTGTATTAACAAATTCGTTGAAAATTTTATTTACTATAAAAATGTCTAGTCTTTAAAAAGTAGAAAAATTTCTAAAATTTGTTTTCCCTTTTGATATAGTCCAGAGATTAATTATTGAGAGAACTTATTTAATATATATATATATATTGTTACAAAAACTGTTTTGATAGAATTTTGGTCAGACTTTAAAAAGTATTTATATCGTGCTCGTTTGCTGATTTGTCTCGCATGGATCAGACAAAAAAAATTTTTACCTTTTTCTCAGGCTGTTTGTTGGTTGTAACATTTGTTAAAAACAAAAAAAACAAATGGAGATTTCTACATTCGAAACACTTGTTCTTTTACTAATCTTAGTAATATGTAAATAATGCGAATTGCAATAATTCTCCATTTATTACCGGTACTGTATCTCTATCTTTGTGACCTAGAGCACAGACTTTTTTCAAGAAAAATAAATTGTCTGAAGAAATGAATTTTTCCCCCTTTTATTAATGACACTCAATATTTAAATAAATATAAAAGGCGATATGTTACATATGAATTTAATTATTTCCTACACCATTTAAATAAATATTGTGGATAGCTGTTGATGTTGTCATAGAAACATTTTTGTTGCATGATAAATTTGTTAGTAAAGCCTAGTTAACTGGTACCTGCACAGCAGTTTCAAACGATGTCTGTAAATATTAATGAGCGGGTTAGTTATCGCATCAAAGCGTCGTCAATTTCATAATAAAAGCTTTATTAGTATTAAAGTGTTATTAGCTTACGATTAATTCGCTTCAAAGCTCACTGCGCACCTTTGTTTAATTTCTTTTTAAACCGGGACAAATTTGGAAGCTGAAAACAATATCACGCACTTAGTAGGCAAGAATCAAATTACGAACTTGTTAGCGAAAGGAGAGCATTAAAATGTAAAATTTCAAATAATAATCTTATCATGGAAAAAAATCTTCCGCTGTGCTTAATGTGTTATTATATAATTGCGTTGAATTTAATGCATTGTCAACCAAGGAAGGATTTATTAAATCTACCGGTTCTCCGACGGAGCGTAGAAAAATGAAGGCGACGAACAGAAGGCCTATTCCCAATAAATCACCTAGCGCAGTAAGTAGAGGAATGCTGAAGTTATCCGGATCTATTTTTATCCTCCAAACTAAGTAAGTCAATATGGTAGCTACGTACAATAATATTGCCACCTGCAATTTAAAAAGTGTTAATTTTGTTCAGTCCTGATTTTTTAATGTAAGAATTGATTGATTACCTGTAACAGCGCGGCTATTAAATAAACACCAACAAAAGAAATTGTTAAAGAATCTTGTTGCGTAGAAATGAATGACGTCGTGTAAATAAAAATTAAGTGACCAGGAACCACCATCATCATCAAAATACGAATACATCGCGCGTGGACTTCTAAATGATGCAAGAGATAAGATTTGAAAGTATTAATGTAATTGCAATACTGTTTTTTCTTATTAAATTACCTTTTCCACAAAATACTGTAAAAGGATTAACACAAATTCTGGGATGATAAGTTGGAAGCACTCCCATCACGCATTGTTGATGTAAAGAAGTGGCAATACGACTTGCCTGAATGGCTACCAAATTGCCTCCAACACCATTTATGATTGGTTGAAATACAGCGATGTCTTTGAAACTTTTCACCGCAATGTCCAAAATAAATCCACCCCCGCTGTAATCAATAAGCCGTATATTATTAAAGTAACTAAAGATTAAATTTCAATCGTAACTCACGTGCTTATAAACATGGCACCCAACACCGGCATAAACGTAGTTTTAAGTGCTTGAGCCGTATACTCGTGTTTTGAAGCAATAAATATCCATACTGGAACCATAACGAGAAAAACTGCACTAATAACTGGACCCAGCCAAACAATATGAGCTTTAAAAAATACAAGTTGGTATAAATTAATAAAATTACGATGAGCTTTTAAGATAAAAACTTACGCATGATATTATATAAAGCAGAAGCAATTCCGGCTAGAAGGCTGACAGTGGTGATATCGCCTAAACTGGCGGCAATAGGGGTAGCAACGTTGTCCGGATTAATGCCGTAACGACGTGATGTAAGAATCACAATAACCATAATGGAATCTTAAAACCAAATCGTTAAAACAAGTTAGCAGTTATTATAGAACGTGTAAAAATAAAATTTTTACCAAGTAGAAAACTAGATAAGGCAGCAGTGGCCACGCTGCTAGAGATGAGTAAAAATGAATGTTCCATGTTAACTTGACCCATTTCTATCCAGTTGATGAGAACTGCAACCAGTGATGTGATGAACCCAATACCTGACGCCAAACACTGAGAAATTAACATATTTCCACCCACGTACGGAAGTAATGATTTTTTTGTGTCTATGTTGCCTAAATTTGCCTACACAAATACCAAAAAAATTAAAGCAATCTGTATAACAATTTTCTAGAAAAGTGAGTAAAGAAAAACAACACTAACCAGTGTTGATAATCTCGAAGCTAATGTCATTTCAAGATTGCCCTTCAAACCCAAAAGTGGAGGAACAACGATGTAAATACCACGAACATTAACGAAAACTTCTTTATGCTACCATACAAAAACAAATCCAAAAATAAAATTTGTAAAAATCACTCGCATATTTAAAAGTACAATTAATTCTTACCTGAACTTTATCCAAAACGAGGCCAGCCCCGACCATTCCAAATCCAGCGATTAAAAAGGGGATAAAAACTTGTACAACCATCGCGCGGAGAGACTCTGGCGGAGATTCCGCAGCATCCTTGCAAGGAACGCACGGAAGTCCATCCACACGATCATCCGAAGGCACTAAGGACGCAGTTGAATCTGTGATAGTTGCTGATGTCAACGATCCCTTGGTCGGTGGATGATTGAATCCACCGATCGAGCAATAACCATTCATTTTGTCGTTGATCACTAGCACATCAGAAGCCACCGCGTTCGGATATCCATCGCTTTTTGCCGTAGTATACAAAGGCGACAGAATTGGAAGGGTCTCTGAGAGAGGTCTAGCAGCAATGGTTTCATCTCGATTCGGAGTATACCTCATCAAAACAGGATCCCCGCGAGATTTCACCTGTTCGGGTCGATCCCGCGACCAACAGGTTGCCGTACCGGATGAGTTGTTAGAAGTCATAATTGGAATAAATGAATTAAAAGTAGAATCACTGTTGTTATCCTTATTTCTTGGTAAAATCGAAGAGTAACGCGCTTCATCCACCTGAGCCCGGTTGTGCAGCTGCTCTGCCGTGTTGTTTGCCGCGGGAGTGTCGTTTGGTGGCATAACGAGGTGGCACTTCTAATAGCGCACCTGTAATCAATGAAAATTAGCAAAGCGAAACACTCAATCGAATAACTTCGCATTAAAAGAGATACGTGACGTATTTACGTCCTAGTAATAAAAATCTTGTTTTAACGATCTATTGAATTCCAATGATTATTTTGCTATTAAAAACAGCTCAGGGTGTAAATAATTACAGGCATTGCGTTAGAGAACAAGTGACAAGCATAATCTTTACAAGAAGTTTGCAAAACACACGAATGTCAAGGATGAGTTAATGGGGCGAGAGGAAGAATAAAATGGGTAGTAAAATTTTAGAAGGTTGTAAAACAACATTGGGAAAATTTCATTGCCAGTTCCAGCGATTGAGTTTAATCGCACGAGGATACTCGTTTTAAGCACCAAAGAATTTGAAATCTTAACTGACGTTGAAATAATAGCCATAAATGATTAGGTAATTTTATTTTCTCACCTGGTCTGCCCAATATCCAGGGCTGAAGGCTGTGCTTATTGGACGAACCCAGAATGAAGGCTTCGCTCTATATTAAGTAAAATATAAATTTTGAAATTATTGAAAGTCAACACGATTCATTTCTTATCAATAGATAAAATAACAACTACACATCACATTCGAAGATAAGCCAAATATTTTACCCGTTATTTACTTAAAATACTCATCAATTAAGATTTATATTTTAGAGATTTCAGTTAAGATTCAGTCGTTGACCTTAGCTGACCGAGCAAAATGACAAATCAAGTAGCAAAGTTCAGCAAAACAAGTTTCACAATGGATGTCACTACCGCGTACACTTAAAGCGTGTGTAACTTAATGAATAATCTACCTTTACATATCTATATATAATTTATTTTACTGCTATATCACGCAAACCACCGGGAATGAAGGTGTCATTCTTCCTGAAATCTACCTACTCGTAAGTCCCCCGGTAATTCTTATGTGATTTAAATATGGCGCTTTCAATTGCTTAATAATGTGGTTTTACCGGCTTTTAGGCCTTCCGTTGACAAATCCCGTTCCGGGGGCTTTTAACGAAAGGAAATGTCTTACCTGATACTTGGGGTGCGCCAGGGCTCCAAGTAACAACCGAAATAATTTACCGCGAGCGTACGAAGTGCTCACGGGCTGATCTCGGAAAAATAAAAGAGGGTTTGATAGCGTGCGTTTAGTCGTCATTTGCGCTCAGCCGAAACCGCGACCAATCACAGTTTTCTGTGAAATTGACGTCGTAACATGACGTCATCACGTGATCTTGCCAAAATTTGAGATTGAGATACAGATGGTTTTGATAAACTTTTTTGCTATTTCGCGAAATTGTGAACTGATTCATTTTTTGGTTAATCATCCTTGAACTCTTTCACCACAAAATGAAAGATAATTTGGATTAAATTTATGAATGAGTTTTGTACTGAGTGAATCATAATAATTGACTTTCAATCACATAAATATTGAATATAGCTTCAATTGAACAAATAATTTTGTATTGTTTGTAGCTGATTAAATTCAAAACATAGTACTTGAAAATTTCAAGTACTATGTTTTAAATTCTATTTTTTTTTTTTTTAGAAAAAAAATTGGAAAAATTACGTAAACGATAATTACGCAATATTAGTATAACCTGGTATAACATAAAGCGAGTACGTCTGTGATACGTCTGTTTATACTTAGAAATAAATTATTTTTTTTGTGAGCTTAGTAAACTACTTCAGTGACGTTTTATTTGCAAAACTTTTATCACCAGCTGACAATTTTTTTATAGGAGCGAACAAGGAATTTAATCGCGTGCAGGTACGTAATTTATTTATTTATTCGCTTCCTTTTTACGTAGAAAATAACAAAAAAATTCAATTTTCCAGGATATACGCATCACAACGCAAGTAATATCAAATACGTATTGAAAAACACGGACAAAAAAAAAATCCCTAATAATAATTTCGCAATACCAACAACCCTGAAATTAACCAACGATAATGAACTATCAGTAAACTACTAAACTTTTTATACTAGAGTAATCAACTAATATTCGAGTAACATCTGTGCAGCTTGAAGAAAGAATTATTTTGGTTTTCAGACTTTTTTTCTTCTAACGTGTGTATAACGTTAGGTGCATTTTTATTTTTAAATGACAAAAGAAATCTTGTTTGATTTTCTCCTTGTCGGAGCCTTGATTTTTTTCCCCCCATCCCTAATTAAAAAATTCTTTCAACGGTCTGAAAAGAGGTTCAACTTGATTCGACATTTATAAATCCAAGAGATCGCGTGAATTTGTTATTACGGCGTAACTATCGGTTTTAGAAGTGAAGTAATCAGTGGAGGGAAAAAAGATGATTGATGATTTCAACCATGAAAACTAACAAACAAATGACGTTCGATAAAAACGTAAATTGTGGTGAAAGTTTAGATAACATTTTAACTTATCTAAGCAAAATATTGAGTTTATTAGGAAAATAGACTGTGACGACTCGGGGCATTAATCGATACTAATTGATGTCAATGTCTTAAAATTAAACAGGTTAACGACACGGCCCAGTTTTAGTTAAATTACGTTGCGACATTTTGTTTAAGGATTAAAGTATTTAAAACACGTGAATAATAAGTACAGAGAAAAAGGAGTTTGATATGTTTAATTTTAAATGATATGAGAAACAAAATTTCATCTCTTACCTCGTCATCGTGGATTCCCAATTGACCAAATAAAAACTCAATACACGTGCCCAACAAATGGAAGAAAAAAAAATTTCCTCTACGCAAGCGCAGTGCGAGTTTACCTGGAGCACAAATTACGAACAAGCTACTATTTACACACACCTGCCCTTGAATTTTTTAACTACAAATCAGTGATAAAAAGTGTGAACTACTTTATAGCTTACACATCTTCATACGCGCTACAAGTATATTAACATTAACACCTACAATGTTGAATGGTCACGGGTTCCTAAAAAGGTGATGTTGACCAATAAAATTGAAACATGCGCCAAATACAGAATTCCCACAGGAAGAATATAAACTAAAGGTGTCAAGGAATTTCCGGTATGCGCAGTTAATTATTCCATTTTGAATAGAATAAAAAACCCAGCGTATATGAAGGTTGCTGGAAAATGCATTCACAGCCAAATTTACACAATTTGCAAATCACATTAATATTCAACACCCAATTCGGATTTTCCTCGTGCATTAACATCACAGGATACATTAACCCTTTCCAGTTAATTCACCTACATTTAGTTTCTGGAAACCAGAAATAAATAAATATTGCACGTGTCAATTAAAGTTATTAAAGAATACAAAAAAATGTCTCGCCAAATTCCTAAATAATCTAATATTTCTCAGCAAATCTATGTTAAGATAAAATTCACGCTCTGATAATTTTTTAACGATTAGGAAAATTTATCTCTTTAGGCGACAAACTGCGACAGTAAGGTAAAAACTAATGTAGGTCGTGGGATTTCAATATAGACAAACTACAAGTTTGAAGGTTACAAATTTTTTTAAACGTAAAGATTAAAATTGCAAATCGAAAACATATATTTTACCATTGTAAAATATCACAACTGTAAAATACTTTTAAAAAATCACGAATGTGTTCTTACTAATAGCATGTTTAAGTTTGGTGTGCAAAGTGTGAAATATTTGGGAAAATAAACTACAGGAATGTGCTAACATAATTAGCAAAGCCCTGCCTAACTGTGGAACTAAAAGCTTGTTTAACCATCCTAACGCCATCTATACTTAAATAATATAAGCTTTCGATTTTGTGGTATTTTTTATTACCATGAATTTACACTTTTACTTAACTATTACAAAATAATTTCCTTTCTTGATTTCAAGATATCGTTTCACATATACTCGCTATTAATCGACCGCCCAATGACGAGTCGACGAATTTCTGACGTCCCAGCCCCAATTTCCAATAATTTGGCATCCCTTAAATACCTTCCAACGGGAAACTCATTTATATAACCGTTTCCACCTAAAAAAAATTCCGAAACAATTTACACAGTCTTTATATAAACAAACAAAACTCTTACCTAAGCATTGAATAGCTTGCAACGAAACTTCAACTGATCTTTCACTGCAATATAAAATAACACCAGCGCAATCCTAATAAACAAAAAAATTTAAAATTTAAAAATTTGCGCGTTTACAGTTAAAAATAAAATAAGACCATACTTTATTGCTTATATGTCCCTTATCAGCTGCACGAGCAACGGTATATAAATAGGACCGACAACTACTCAATTTCGTGAACATGTCTGCCATCTTTCCTTGCATCAACTTACACAATTAAAAAAAATTATTGCTTTAATTAAACTTATTCGGAAATAAAAATTACAACCTACTTGGAATTCTCCAATTTTTTGTCCAAATGCTTTACGAACGTGAACGTATTCAAATGCTGCATCGCAACAAGCTTGCATGATCCTGAATATATTAAAATTATTGAGTTGTTGTTTGGACTACTGAGAAATTTCTTTATTTTGATAATTCAAACATAATACCCCACGCAACCTCCCGATAATACTAATCGTTCTATATCTAGACCAGACATTAGAACGTAAACGCCCTTGTTTTTACCGCCAAGTAAATTTTCAACTGAAATTTGTGTCGAGTAAGTTTTAATTTTAACATTTTAATTCTCGAAAAAAAAAAAAAATTACTATTTTTACCTGGAACTTTACAGTCTTCAAAAATCAACTCGCAAGTCGTCGAGCCTCTCATTCCCAATTTATCCAATTTTTGTGCAGTTTTAAAACCAGGATATCCCTGTCGACAATTCAAAATGCAATTATAATTAAATGTTTAAAAAATGTGCAATTCAATATATTTACTTTTTCGATAATAAAGGTACTGATTCCGTGCTGAGGCTGAGCGTTCAAATCGGTTTTTGCATAAACCACTAACACGTCAGCATCAGCTCCATTCGTAATCCAGAATTTATTTCCGTTTAAGACATAATGGTCGCCCTTAAAATCAGCTCGTAACTTCATCGAAACAACATCAGAACCTGCTTCAGATTCACTCATCGCGAGAGCACCAATGTGTTCACCACTGACTAACTAGAACAAATCCATTAACGATTTTGAGATGTCCCGAATGAATTTAAAAAAAAATTCACTTTTGGTAAATATTTTTGTTTTTGAGCTTCGTTTCCATTTCTATGAATCTGGTTCACGCACAAATTGGAATGAGCTCCATAGCTAAGCGCTATTGCAGCAGACGCGCGGGAAATCTCTTCTAACGCGATGATGTGGTCCAAATACGTTCCATCTGAACCTCCATATTTACCTAAAGAAAATTAAAATTGTA
>JAQIWS010000225.1:0-34289 GCA_034696085.1 Stigmatogaster subterranea | reverse complement strand
GGAGAAATGCAGTTGCATTCCGCGCCATCACAATGGTGATGACACGGACACCATTCATCAACCTCCTGACTTCCCACAATACAATTAACGCCCAATGGACAACAAACCAATCTCCACTGACCCTACATCACGGCGCTCTCACGCGTTGTCGGACTGCGCTCGCTCGCTTACTGCGTAATCAATGGGAATTTCAACGCAATTCTTTTAAAGCAATCGGCATCACATTTCAAATAAAGGCGAAGTTTACGTAATAAAAAATAACGACGAACGAAAAACAAATATAAACGAAACGGGCTTCTTAAATTGTTACAGCAGATGGTCGATTGATATAATAACTATCGTCAATGCGGGCAGCTGCTCTAGGGGAGGAGACCTCTGCATACAACAAAAAGGTATCTAATCAAGCTAAAAACAAACAAAACAAAACAAAAACAAATATCGATTTTATTTTTTGTGGAAAGGACTTATCGAATATAATAAGAAAACTCGCCGATGATAAACGAAGTAAAAAGAGGCCGTCGATAGAATAGCGAAAAATGTCGATTTTTAAAAGGGGCACATCGATTAAAGTTTGCCTCGAGCTACGTAATTGGTAAAGGCAACGTTAGGATAACTCAAAAAGTACATTTCTTTGTAAAAAAAGAAGGGAAAAAAAAAATTCAAAATGTAATCGATATTGCGCACGCTCGTTCCGCTCTTACCTCGAGCACTTTGCGGTGGACGATGACCTTATGCCATTGGTTGTCGTCGAATCGCACGCGCGACGGTTTCACCTGCTTCTCCAGTGACCCCGAGCCTAAGTTGATAGTGAGCACGACGCCTCCATCTTTGAGAGCCAAGTTGAGGAAATCTTCGCCGTCGCCCGTGTAGAATAGAAGTCCGTTCGGTTGCCGCGTTTTGAAAAACAGAGATACTTCGTCTCCCGAACTCACGATTGGCTCGCTGCCCACTTTAACCAAGTCGACCGACAAAAAATCGTTGCCGCGAAATGTCGCTTCCGACGGTGCCTTTTCTGAAAGATAAATAAATAAACAGAACGATAAATAACCATCGACCACTTATAACTCGCCGCCATTTATTCTCCGCTTTAATCCCACGATTAAGAGGCAAGACCGATCTCGAGGAAATTAATTTATCATTGTTTTCAGTACAACTTTTTCTTTCAACACGCGTTTCTTCTTCTTCATCATCTTCTTTTTCTCCTTATTCCTCGCATATTTTATCTCTACCCCCAAACGACCACTCAGCCGAGCGTGAAAACCAGCTCCGCTACAGGTGTCGCAGTGGGCACATTTGCATGAAAGGAAGATTTCATATGACATGATGAAACAGCATTTTTTCCCTTCTTCGCCCTACCCCATTCCATCAAAGACCGAGGATGCAGGTGCGAGTGAGGAGCGGAACACACCCACTCGCGCGCAGCGCGTACCACCCTAATCTGCGCAACCGTCACAGAGGGCAGTGGCACGTGAAAGATTTACGACCCTGTTGCAACGACCGATGCAACTCGAGAGGGTCCTCAGCGCACCAAACGATGTAGTTTGATCTGCGAAAAATAATTTATCGGTAATGCTCTTCAATCGGAGGTCCACTGAATGTCATTCAAAACGCGCTCGATCGTCCTCACCCATCCCGGTTTCATGATATAGTACTTAAAAAGATTCCACTTGGCGTCCCTGAGGCGGGCAGCGGTGAGGCCACGAAGGGGTGCCTGAAGAAAAAAATTGAAGACAGTCGCCCCGGGGGTTTTCGAGGCGGCGCGGCAAGTTGGAGAACATTCCAGCTGAGGCGCTCTACATTTTACGGTGCCTTAAAATTTACAATGACCCGCCCTTACCGAAAGCTATAACCGAACGGCACCGTGAAGATGAAGGCAAAAGAGGAATAAGAACGACGTCGGGGTGAACTAACGACGCAAAGGCGCAAAAGAATAATTTGGGTAAGAACATCCGAGAAATAAAGAATGCGTTCGCAATATAATCGTCGGCAGAAAGCGAACGATGAAAAGAGAACAAGCGGAAATGGAAGAAAAAGACAAGGTAAAGTTTCATAAAAAGGAAACCAAATTCCAAACCGGATTCCAACGACGCTTTAACTTCAATTCTTTGCCGAACAACAGCCTACTTGACTGCTCGGGCAAGATGAAACCGTTTATTGATTCAAACTCGGAAATAAAGTGGCGAGGAAATGAAATTATTACGCCGTCGACGCTCGGCAGGTCAATAATTAAAATCGAAAACTACATCGCGCAAAACCACGCAAATATTAGAAATGTTCCCGTTAACTCTCTTATCCATTCCAAAGTTCTACATCTCAACTTTTCTAATTTCGTTGTCAATGTGATGAGCGACCAACAATATTCCCGCGCATTCACAGTCTGAATTGTGAGCGACGTGACTTTATTTAGCCGCCCTTGGGCGTGCACGCATTCCCTACCTGACGTATTGTTCCCACTACACTCGTCCTCCATCACACTACACACAGAAAAAGAAAAAGAAAAAAAAATAGAGAAAAAAGGCAAAGAAAAAAGATAGAGAAAGAGAGAGAGAAGAGAGAGAGAGAGAGAAGAGAGAGAGAGAGAGAAGAGAGAGAGAGAGAGAGCGTGGAACGCGTGGCAGCCATTCTTCACGACCCGAGAGGGAATCTCTCTCTCTTCGGTGTCTGCTTCCCGCACCCGCCTCGCCAGAGAATTAGATTGCCAAGACAGATTCCGCTCTCCTCATCGTTAAACATAATCAATTCTGAAATCAAGAAATCCTAACCCCCTTGGCCGCAAGTACTCCATTGCATATAGAACATATCGGACTATCTAACAGATTGCTCTAACGGAAACCAAACCGCAAATGAAATTTTTCTCCGAAAAATCGCAATACTGTACCACCAAAAAAAAAAAACACAAACATAAATATAAAAATCTATCAAAACTACCCATAAAATTCAGATTACTCACGTCGAACTATCATCCCGAGGGTACAAAAACATCGTCTCCACCCACGCAAACATCGAGGTGCCAAAAAAGCCAAAGTCACGGCAAACTCCCAGCGGTCAGTTTTATGGTTAATAAAGCCGGCCACCGGGTGTGTCGACTACTGGAGATGATAGATGGGCAGCCGAGACGGCACTTAGCCCACGAGGCCAACCGTTAAAACATCTGGCGTGCATCACCCAACTCCTAACCAAGAATAACACCCCCGAGAGACTTGTGGGCTTCGCATTAGGTCATTCCCTTTGGTCTTCTCATTAACAACAGGTCAACCGCACGTTGAAGATTCGATGGGTAATAGGAAAACGGAAACACAGCACCTTCTCTCCGGGTAACCACTTCGATGGCCTCTTATTTTTCCCCTTCCCTCAGGTACATGATTTTTCATGTAAACAGGAACGAGCGACCGAACGAAAAAATAAAGAATAAAAATAAAATAAGGGTGAAAAACAGAGCACTTTAAATCACTGTCTATTATTTTGTACTGTAGCGAATGTCAAATGGGGTAAAATAAAATGAAAGATAATTAAGTCGCGTTACCCACAAGCGTGTCTATTTTTAATGAACACGTTGATTAAATATTTATTCTGTTAAACAGTGCAGTAACTCGCATTTTCTTCGACTATTTTCCGGACAAAAGGAAGCAAATTAAGCGTCGTGTGAATAATATACACATAGTGTGTTGGAAACTTAACTACATTTGAAATCAATTTTTGCGTGCATCGTTTCATTTACATCGGTGAGGAATTTCAATATCACGAGACGAGAAATAAAATTCAAAATAAAAACACACGCGTTGAAGATTGCTCGTTACGATTTCGCAGCGACGCAACGAAATCAACAAATTTGTTCGCGAAAACATTTCTATCAACACGAACGAACTCTCGCGTGTTAAGTTACCGTATTTTAAGCATAAAATATGGCCACCATCAAAAATGACAAATTGGGCGCATTTGATCAAAAGAAGAATTGACTCCGTAACAAGATTTCTTAAATCAGTTTATTCAAAATTCAAAAAGAACCCATCGGTTCACGTTGCGCATCATCTGAAATTGGATCTCCCGCACAATTGATGACGGTCAATGAAATAAAAAGAACTATTCTTTCCCATCAAAAAAGTACCATTGTACTGAGAAAACAGTCAGAAGAAAAAAAAAAAAGAAAGAAAGACGAAGCGAAATTTTTTCGTAAACAAAGATTAACGATCTCGGAAGTTGGCGAGCACGTTATAACTTATATACCAAAATCTACGGTTTTATTGTATCGTTAGCTGTTTCACCGTGACAAACAATTTCGCAACAACCTCGTTTTGGTCATTGCGTAATTATTTGTCGCAAACCCAATTTTACGCAA
Organism: Stigmatogaster subterranea; assembly: GCA_034696085.1. Lineage (NCBI taxonomy): Eukaryota > Metazoa > Arthropoda > Chilopoda > Geophilomorpha > Himantariidae > Stigmatogaster > Stigmatogaster subterranea. The sequence continues at coordinate 29,953 of JAQIWS010000225.1, read as the reverse complement.
TAAGCTAAACTCATTTTCTTATTCGAATTATTACAATTAAATCGCGCAGAAGTTATAATAAAGTACGGAAAATGAACGTGCAAAATTCGGCTTTATTTCATTCTTCGTAACGCGGATCAATTGTTTAGCTACATGGTAATGCACACAAGAAACGAAAATAAATTGAATCACTATGACAACCCCGGCAAAGAACGGGCGAAAGAAAACCGAGCGAGTTGATGTGTTTTTCAGATATCACTCGGGGCATAATCTTCACTAACAACCTTCGGGCCGAACCTTTGCGTTTTCGAGGGGTTTGTTATCGTCGTGTTTTTAGTCGATTCGTACTATGAATTAGACCAATAAATTTTACGTCGTTGCATACTATAGTTACGCCATTTAAATTAATTCCATGTTTAACTCCGCACGCAGAACAATAATCGAATTCGAAGAGCTGATTTAAACCACGAAAACAAAACCTAAATCAATCAGCAACTCAACAAAAATCACTTCAAACGTAATTATTTTTAAAGTCGTATGAGAAATCTAAACTCTACGACGAATTGTACACACCACCGTTTACTCGAATTTGCTTCGTCCAGCACGTACTAATAGTACCAACTAAATTCATTAACAAATTTACGGTACGAAAAATTAAACGCGTGGTTTACATTCTTAATATTTGAACAATATTATAATTAAACCGTGCGTGCAAATAACGTGCCTAACGCCGAGTCATCTTTGCCCTCGCTAATCTAGCCTCAATGTTTTCGCGAGATAAAGTTGATGAATACCTTTCGTCGTCCATAAATACGTAATGAGACTTCGCTTTACTCCGTGAGACCCGGGCTATAAGATAATGCCTTTTCCAACATTGCGACGAAAATACGAAACCGTGAGAGCGAATCCACCGCAGACAAACACGTGAATCTTTTAACGTTTTCCAAAAACAGCCTCGCCACCTAACTTGTGTTTATTAATTTTATTATTGAAGACAAAAAAATAAGAAGAAAAATATATTCACCTGCGTTGACTCCATTTTCGACCCAAAAATTTACCTGCGGAATTTAACGCCAAAAACGTATGCGCACACGGTTGACCTCTAGAGAGAATTTTAAATTCCTCCGTGGAATTTATTCGTGCGCGCGCGCGAAATCAGTGGCATTTGAGCGCATCGCAATATCAGGTTGACCAAAACACCTTTCAGCGCTCACTATTTTACACTAACGGACAACATGCACAGCGATAATAACGTCCTCTCCTATCGTCCGTCCATTCGTTCTCGTTTAAAGTTGTCTCGTGGGACGCAATGAGACAAGGAAACGCACTGCGTTCCCTTCTTTGTCACACCGTTCACGCGCCTAACCAAACACTAGACAAAGAGGTCACTCGAGCGCCTACGCCATCCTTTTCGCACGTCCCCGTCCCCGTCCCCGTCCACCAGTTATATTTACTAGGGAGGCATAAATTTTTGATGCTAATAAAAAAAAATTTTCAAAACCGATAAAAGAAAAGATTTCAGAAACCAATAAAAATTCATTGCTGCGGCCGAAAAGCCTAATATTGCGTGGAAAATGAATTATCGATGTAGCACGGGTATAGAATATCTACAGACATCAAGCAACTTGTACGTCAAAAAAAGAGCAAAAAAAATTATAAAAGAAATATTTTTTTCCTATCCGAACAAAAGAAAAACGAGTAAAGGAATTGGAAGGAAAATACAAAAGGAAAGACAATTCTTCAACAAAAACTCCAACATAATCAATGTTTGTTTTTTTTTCTCCCTCGACTATTGTACACAAACGCAATATCAAATACATGTCTGTAAACTTGTAAACAAAGTTTGTTTTTGCTATCTCGTCTCGTAATCAGACATCCGGTTATTATTTTAGTTTATTCTAACCGTAAGCGCACAGAAAAATCTTAAACGATTTAAAACCGCGTGTCTTTACCGCAGACGCATGCTATTTTAAATCCCTCAATACAGTACTCGTCACGGGTCAATTCTCTAAAGAACAATATGTCAATACTCGTAGACATTTTTGACACATATTGGTACACTGTTTTAACCTTCTATATAAATCAATAGAAGCGAACCAGCGAAAGAAATACGTGTTCCAATAGATTTCCAACCGTCGTGCTTTGTCACCGCCTTATTGATCATATATAGACAACAGCCGGTTTATAATAGCTTAAGTTTCTTCCTGCTTTAGAAATTAGTTAGTCGATGAGCACCGTATTACATAATACACTTCCGACACCTAATACAAAATATGTTTAAGCAGTACTGGTCCACGCAGAACATTAGAGCCCCGCTAGGTATGATATTTGCGGCGGTGATGAGGCTCATTATCTGCGGCAGCTGGCGCATCCTTGCAGCAGCATCTCTTTCAAACATACCCTGCTTCACTCGCTCGCCTTCGCTCCATCAACATACAGAGTCGAAACCCACAAGAGGATTAAATGAGACGCTACATCTAATACTCCTCGTTCTCCCGCTTTTGCCTGCGAGCGACGGAGACGCCCACAATCAGCATGATGTAAGAAAGCGCGTCAAGGCAAACACGCCCGTGAGAATGGCCAGGTGGGATTAAAAACGCCTGCCACTGGCGTACACTGGGAGAGAGAAACGAGTCACACAAGAAAAGAACATCAACAAATCGATGAAGACAGTGCGCGCACTGGACTTAACTCGCACATTCACAAAAGTGCTTGCGCAGATAAAAAAAATAAAAAGTTCAGTCTGAATCCACGCGAATGCCGTAAAGATCGTGAACTTTTTATTTTTTTCCTGAGTAAAAGTTAAAAAAAGTAAAGATAAAAAAATACCAGAAAAAATAAAATAAAATAAAATAAAATAAAAGGAGTAGAGAACACAAAATAAAAAAAAATACTAAAAATAAAAAATATCCACTAAAGCTCTCAACGGCAGAATCCATTTTATAAGCTCCTAAACTAAAGGACGCTCGGTCTAGAACTGTGATTCATGGTGGATATAAAACGAATGCACTAATGTCCATCTACTTGCTTTATAGAACCGGAGGTATATCTTTCTTTGCTCCACCTAACCCCCGCTACTTCATCTGATGTGAAATAATCCCATCATACACGCTTGCTCGGCAGTGGGCGCTTCGCTCGGCTGGTTGAGTGCAACGTTGACCATGGCTGAGTGCTCGACGCGGACAAATTAATCACCCAAATTCCAACACCATCCACGTCTTTTATTTCCCACATTACTCCTGCCTTATCTCAACGCTCGTTATATTTTTCTAGAGCGGTCAGATTCATAAACCTCTAAATTTTTTGAGTTGTCTGGTACATGATGCAAACAGAAGAGTAAAGCGCAGTCATTGACTCGTAGCACTTTGTAAACACGTCATCGCTTTCCATGCAACGCGCATTCATCGTCTCCAAACAGATGCTCCATTGAACCACAACTGAAAGGACTGTCATAGTAAAGCGCTATCCAAACATGTCTGTACGAGCTGGTTGCCAAGTTCCCCACCACTACTTTTAAATAAAAAATAGTAAGTTTATAACAAGTTTTCTGCAACCAGCAGTTTAAAAGAACTTGACCGAGAAAAAAAGGAAAAAATATTGGTAAAAAAATTATGTACTGTACACACGTACGTAAATACTCGGTACAAATAATTTTTTACATTACCGCAGAGCTACGATATTTAACTTGCCAATAACAGGAAACGTAAAATAAAATTGAATTTTACAATGCATAAAGGAATTTATTCAAAGCATGTAAACGCATGTTTCGTATTAGAGAAGAAAAAAAAATCATCATGCAAATACATGAAAAAAACTTCAATAGAACAAGCAAGACACGAAAAAAATAACAACTGATGTCATTCAGAAAACCGCACACTCAGGTTTTCATTAAAGAGACGCTCAAGATTTCAATGTCTAAATAATACTCCTCAGTAAAAACAAAGAAATTGTTTCCACGGAAATGGGTTGCGACAGGCGATCAATTGGAAGAGACAACCTCGTCTTAAGCGTTAATTGCATCGCGACGCCAACGCAAACATTTTATGCTCCAAACAAAATTAAAATTAAAAAATAAATCGTTAAAAAATATTGACGTTCGAAAACGCCGTTACCAAGAAGCCGGAATACTATCTCTTCACGCAATCACTCACCGGAGTGTGTTATCCCCGCAAATGAGATTCCATTTTCCACTAATCTCAACAACGACTCCGTTCATTACGCACGATAATGACGAAGTGTACGGTAATGCGACTACCATGTGGTCCACACCATCAGACATTCCGAGTGTAATCAGGACCTCCAGCAACTGACTCGATGCCTTTAATCTCCACTAATCTCTTCCACGTGCGGAAAAGGGCATTTTGAATAACTAACTACTAGTATACTCACACCGATCTCTAACGTGCTCTCGTCACTTTCACCGTCTAACCACTCGCTCTTGAAAATCCACTCGACTATATCCTACCACCTGTCCACTTGTCCAGAATGTCATTCACTTTGTACTACACTCTTCTTGGTTAACGCCTCACGCAAACCCGCACCACGACGTGGCGCTATCTCGCTGTCTCTCTCTCGTTCTCCGAACAGTTCATCCCCAAAAGCGAAATGGCAACAGAGCGTGCGTTAGCTAATCCCGACGCCGTGTCTTATCTGACGACAACACCCACAGGTGAATGAACGAAAGACGGGGCGAAAGCTCGAGAGGTGAATTTGGCATTGCCTATTGTCACTGTCAACCCGTTAGAAAGTGGGAGAAGAAACTGTTCGGTTGCGATACAGCTCACACAGCCTCGTTTTCGGTGAAGCATAGCGCCATTTTGTGTTCAATGAAAAGAATGGAATTAGATTTTAAAACACGACTTTCGTGTTCTAACCCGTGAAATAAAGCTGCAATAAAACGTGGAGGAAAAAACGAAATAACAAAAAAATAAATAAATCACGATCAATTTAGTCGGGAGCAACGTTCTGTAATGAAACCCACAGGTACTGAAGCCATCTCACCAATTAGCGCCAATAACATTCCTAATGAACTCACGAACGAACTCAACTTTAGACTTTTCGCACTGCAGTCTAAATGTTCAACCAAAACTCCAAATCCCACGATGCTAATATTTATAAATCATTCCGATTCATTTCTTTGATAATTTTATGACCACCCAATCAAACCTCAATTTCAAATGCAAATGGTTTTCATATTCAAACCTTGATGGGCGCTTCATTCTTATTTCGATCGAACAAAAAGCAAAAAACGGAAAAGGAAACGGAAAAAAAAAAAAAAAAGATGAGTCGTAGGACTCCCGGCTCCTCGAACATAAAAAAAAATAATAATAAAGAGGAAAAAACCCAACATCAAAACCAATACTAAAAAAATAACATCGACATGTAAAGTCTTGCACGCACAAAAGAAGCCAAAAGCTAGAAACCATTTTACTACACTTTGTAGTGGACAATAAAAATGAAAAAGATGTAATATATTAAAGCAATTCATTTTTGCAGCCACTACAAAACACAAGCACAGCCGCGCTGAGATTGTGTTTATTTTAATTTCCAATTGTCCTTTTCTTAAAACAGAAAAATCTAATTAAATTACCCCGAAATGCCAGGGGCCTGTTGCCAGTTGAAAATGAAAAAAAAAAAAATTACACCGGACGGCTACAAGACTACGCAGAAGGCGAGTGAAAAGGGGTTCGTGCAACAGCTGCTGTTACACATACCGTGAAGAATTTTTTTTTGCTCCTTTTCCTCCTTCGTCTATCCATTCGCAGACGTACTGGGGTGATCTAAACTTATTACTCGAGGAGTCAATTACCATCGATTGTGACGGAAAGATCTGTTGGCCAATCAAGGCGCAGGAAACATGGCGCGGATGCGGCCTCTTCTGGTTTTGATTCTTTGCAAGAACACGAAGGGACAAACACGCACTCAAACAACAACCAAAGAGATGCGGTTAAAAACTGTCGTTTCTTTTTCGCGTTCTTTCCTTTTTTCTTCTCCCTTTTTATTTTTTATATTCTTTCTTTTGCTCACGGCACTCTCTCGGCTCATTAATCAACATCTGTCACATTCCACGCTACTCTTTTCAGTCGATATTGTAAGAACGGGGCAACAAGAACCGCCCTTTCTACCTTTTTTCTAGTCTTTTTCCTTTCGCCGTCGTGCGTGATGGCTTCTAGTCATGTGGCTTCACATCATTAGGGGGAACGACAAGAGAGATAGAGAGAGAAAGAGAGAAAATCGAAAAACTAGATGGAATTTCATCTTTCGGCGTTTGATCTTCTAATAAACTAAGAAACTTCATTACGAAACATTCATTTCAATTCCTTTTTCGTTCGTAGGCGTTGTCAGTAAAGCGAGAGGTTTTATAAGCCCAAGATTTACACTTCTATACACACGCGCCGAATCGATTCAAACATTTTTTTTCTTCAAACTCAACATCAAAAATCATCTCGTATATTACCTCCAGATAAATTTGTCTGCTTTCTGGTACCGCATCTTATATACCGCATCTTTCCAAAACTTCCACCATGAAAAAAAGAAGAAAAGACTGGAGAAAAAAAAATCCATTCGGAAGAATCGCGCTGGTGATTGCTGTCAAACGCAAGTTGCAATCATTTCTCCATCACGATTGCCACGTCATTAAATACGAAGATGTTCTCTCTAACCGATTTCCTATATTTTTATTCTTCTCATGCAAACTACACACCAAACACGAAAATTCTTCCCCTTTTCCTCAGCCAATGCACGAGTCGTTAGATTATTCGCAGCCACAACTCACGGCGAATGCCATAGAGGGCATTTGAATAAAGGAAAGAAACTCTTCCATTCCAAATACATTTTTTCAGCATTATAAGTGCGCAGCTGGCGCTGTACCGAAGAAGCTACGTCTCATCTGCCTTTCTTTCCCTCTCCTCTCTCTCTTCTCAGCTCAGCGAGGGATAAAGACGGCAGTTGAACCGACCAATCGGGGAATCTTCAGATGGAGACCTCTGACGCAACGGCTGATGCGGCAACGCCAACCAAGAAAGAAAAAGACGAAGCACTTTAATTGCATTTTTGCATATTACGCAAAACTACCTCACGAAGACTCTTCCCTTCGAATTTAAAACCGACTAGACTTCGTTTCAATCTTTCTCGGTTCTTATTCGGAATACGTGACACGTTCTTCGAGCTTGAGGAAAAATAAATATTAAAAAAAAGAAAGGGTAGAGCCAGAGGTGCCTGACCAGTGAAGCTCGAAATCAAAAGATAGGTTGCTGCGGCCAGAATGGACAATGCGCTCCAACATGTTGATGGGCACGAGGAGAAGAAACCAACCCCCTTCTTCATCTGTCTCACGTACGTTCACTCATTTCTCAAGTTGAAATTTCCGCACAGTTCGTGACGGGCTCTTTAAGAATTCAAGAATCGCACCTTTTCATATCCCGCGTGTAGCCTGACAAGAAGAATTCGACACTCGACCCCTACGTTGGCACTGGCAATTATCCTTTCACTCGCCAAGCGATACTTAACCGATGCATTTACGCGAATCATTTCAAATTCTCGGCATATTTCAATCTTCACCTTCAATCGCGTTCGTCGCAAAATTGTGTTTAAAACGACGCTCGAAAAGTTCGCACCAAATTTGCTCGCGACAAATTACCAAGTATAACGTCATAGATTCTTACGCGTGGAAAAGTGACAATTTATCGCGCATTAATCTGCTAGATTAAACCCTACGCAATCTTCTTTGGAAACATTAAACATCACACGCAACACCATCGCGTTACTTTTAAGAAAATTTCTTTTATTAACCGACGATAAAATAAACTATCGACTTTGGTTGAGGTTAAATGATTTTTCCCCTCCTTACCATAATTCCATTTTAAAATTTTTAGCACCGATTCTTTCTCGTTCCAATCCCATAGGCCCTACCACCGAGAGAATACGAGCGCACTAATTGCTAATTAAAAGAAAAGAGGTTTTCCGAGTACATGTCAATTTTTTAACTCAACGGCAACCTTGTTTGACTTTTACTTATTTACCCAAGCTGCCTCGCTCCGAAGCAATATTACTTTAATTTTCCAAACTTACGGTCGTTTCATTGACTTAAAGTCAATCTACGCTTCTAGGATGAATTCTAGTTTGAAAAAGATGTTAACGAAGATCCATAAAATGAAAATGGCGTTTGAAAGACTCGCGAGAAGTTTAAGAAGAAGAAAAAAAATGGAATCACCCAGATAAGACTACGAATGTTCCATTCTAACGACACACCTAAGAGATAGAGTAGAAAATGAGAGCAGCCGAAGGACACCGAATCGCATGAAAAGGTGAAACGGCGAACTAGATTGCTGACCAATATCAAATACACTTGTCACACATACGAACAGATTTAATACTATCCGGTCTAAAAGAAGCTGAGCTGCTCTAACCATCACGGAAAACAGATAAAGGTTCAAACATCCAATTCAGAGCCTACACCCTGCTAACCATAAAAACTAAGAAAAGAGTGAGGGAAAACGTTGAAGACGAAAAAAGTAAAAAAAAGGAACGCAAACACGCCATTGACTTGTTTGTGTGCCCCGAACAAGTCTGATAACGTGGAATCTGAGATGTAATCAGTTTTTTTTCCTTTTCCGAGGTAGACCCTTTTTTTTTTTTTTTATTTCTTCGCGCTTTTTGTTTTACTCTCGAGTGGCACCGAATGAAATCTCTTCGTACATTAATTACATCCACAAATTCCTGACAACTGAAAATAATCCCATTGGAGACAAAAGATATGCAAACAAAGGATTTACCGATCGATCGTTCGCCTGCCAACTCAACGGAACGCTGATTTCAGCCCACGATTTGACCGGTTACCAAATTCTCGACTAACCTATATCTTCCTCGGATAGGCATTAAAACTCGCATTGTCAACAACAACGAGTTATCGGAAACCCGCCCACAGATAATTCCCAGTCACCTCTTCGATATTTAATTAACCGAGTCAAAACAAGGAAAAGCTGACGAATTAAGCGCAAAACACGCGCTCTGTCGGGTCGGCAGCTATTTCTTTAAACGAGCGTTTTAGAGGGCGACAAACTGCGCTTACCGCACAAATTTACCAGTTCCAAATAGCGACGTTATTCCTCGTAATTGGCGTTTCGCTGCGCGAAACAGAAAACCTCAATCCCACAATTTTATATCAAAGTCATTTAGCGAAGTCATTGAATCGCAATGCCTCATTTTGGAAGCAAAGGCCACTCTCGTCAATCACGAATCGTCCTTCCAATAACCGCCAAACCTGGGCACGCGGATCAGTTCTAGACTAAATGAAGCCCGAGACGACGCCGCCAACTCCCATCCAATCAACTTCACTCTCTGCTTAATTACAGCGTTCACCTCAGTTATCTCGATTTCTTCCTTTCTCGCGAATTAGAACGTAGAAATTTCAACCGATCGCACGATTTCAATCGCTTTTCGCATAAAATTTACAAACGACGTTATTCATTTACGTTTATTCAAAGTACCTACTTTTTCGCCTACATTACTCGTCGCGTTGCCACACGCTGCATTAAATAAATTATTCGCTCTCCCATCTTCCAAGATTGCTTTCGACTCCCATTCGTTTTAAGTCATAAAAGAATGACGTTAATAAATACTGCAATAATTTTCAGCAAAATTGGGACAACTCACCGAAAACTTCAATGTCGTCAGTGACAACATAAGAACAATTATCCACTGCATCACTCGAGGCTTAATATCTCTACAAATGTTTGGCATCGCGCCGAAATCACAACATAGAACTATAGTATAGTTGTGGTCAAGACCCAAGAGAGGAATAGAAAAAAAAATTTAAAGAAAGGGAAATAGAAAAAAAAACATTGCGTTCAGTGAACGGTTAAGATAGACGGACCAAATCGCATCAACTCACGGTATGCCCATTAGCTCAGCTACAATATTTTTTTTTCAGGCTTTGCTTTGCTTTGCTTTTAAAGAGGAGAAAAGAATAGGAAAAAAGACGAAAAAAAAGAAAAGAAAAACGGGAATGGATTTGAAGTGAGCGTAGAAATTTTATTCTCATTCAGACATGAATGTATAAAAAGGTCCTTTTTCTCGCTCGCAGTGGAACCAGCATCTACTTTTATCATTTTGCAAGCTGACAGATTCAATAAAGGGGGAGACCTACATTTCTCTACGCAGAAAGACGTGAATAAAATAACTGGATTTAGCTCTCCTTTGATATGCTGACATATTGGAAGTATATAAAAAGAAAAAATCCTATTCACACAAGTTACGGGCCTTCAACTTTACTAGCAAGCAAAATATTTTGCCACATTGGTAGTTTTATGCTGAACGTGTGGGCGTATTTACTACTTCACGCTTCGAATGACGTCTGTCGCTTAACTTCTGACAAAAACAAACACCGCAAATAAATCGTCCTGCCAAGTCGAGCAATTTAACTCATCACAACATATTTGCCTAAGCACTAGACGCCTGCTAATTTAAAGCCGAATTTGCCTTAGATAATTTGTAGCGTTATCTATTTAGTTGTTTACACTCGCTCAAATTCTCCCAACGGCGGTCGGGACGCAATTAGAAAGACACTTTTGTTGAGTACAAACTTCCATTGGCAGTCCTACTTTCATAAATAAGTCTAAAGCAAGTCAAGTGGAATTATTTCCTCTTTTCTAAATTTGTCGTCGTGCACGCTTTTAAACAGACGCGCCTTTATGTTGATCGAGTCTCAAAGAGAAGACAACAACTGACGTTTCCCAGGAGACCAAATTGCCCAATTGCGGCGAAAGGAAAACCGAGCCAGTTCCCTTCTTTACCAACTTGATTAATGCATTCTTTCTATTTTCTTATACAACAGAAAAATGGTCTCGGCTTTAGTGGTGAAATGGTAAACTTCGCCTGCAGCGTCGGTGTAACGCACCTGCTTGCTACCAGAGCTGCGCACACACTCTCACTCGCACACACGCGCCAATCGCCAGGCCGATAGGGGTATCGTTGACTGACAATTTGCTTGAAAATCGCCCCATTTCCATGACGATGAGGAGCCTTGGCTCGCGCGTTCTAGTCTACGACCCAAGGAGGTAGGACGTTCGAGTCACTCTGAAGAGAAACGGAAACCGTTGCTGTCTGTCGATGAAGAGACGCATCTCTGCTACAGTCTACGAAGCCCTACGGCGGGAGTTCCGTTCTGAAGTTGGAACACCATCTATCCAACCTCCGCCTCATTTCTTTTACCATCCTTTTTGCAAATAACTACGATTCGTTCTAACGAACGGTCCCCGCCTGCCTCGCAGAAAAACATTGCCCACAGTCGATGGTCGTCATCAAAGCAGTCGTCAACAAGTTTCTCAGTGAAATAGCGGTACGCATAGCGTAGTGGAATGCAAAGTCGGTTTCGTGAATAAGATATTTGATCAAAAAAACTTCCCTGGCATATTGCAAACAGCAGCTTCTGCGCTCACAGCAAAGCAAATGGTCTGACTTAACGCGAGGAAAATATATTTCTCGCTTCCTTCCCTCTGAGGAACCCTTCTTCTATTCAAATGAAATGTCGACCAAAATGACAAAAAAGAAAAAGAAAAAGTCGCCAGCTCGACTGCAAATTCGTCACAGAGAGCGATGAAGAAACCAAGGACACGAGATGAAAACGTGGGCTGCCATTTCAGTGTGACGCCTACTTGTCATGCTGCCATCGTAGAAGCGTGACACCCTACCTCAAGAGCGAGGAACGAACTAGGGATGCGGAATGAGTAGAAAAAAAAAGACATTTTGCACTTTTTCCAATCAGAGAAAGTCATTCATTCTCCCACCACTCGACTCTCGTAATTAGGAGAACTGACTGATAGCCTCCGCAGAGCGAAATCGAACAGACATCATCTAACCTTTCAACCTATCGACTTCAACCGGTACCGTACCTGTACAACTACGTTAAGACAAATAACGATCCACAAACACGCCTAAGTCGCGTGTTTTCAATTACCTCCCAGTTCGAACACACAACGGTGACATTTACAAACGGAGACTCGTTTTCCCGCACTGTCGATTTTGCCGACGACGGGCTCGATAATTAAACTAAATCGACAAATCCCTCACAATGGAGGAGGTAAAGATAGAATTTCCTTTGTGTCGAAATTTGGGAGGCAAGTTGCAGTTTATTCTAACAGCGCCAAGTGAGCAAAGTAGACTTTGGCGCACAGCCAACTCATTTGCCAAGAAAGGGGAGCCGAGTAATAAAAGCGGGTCCATGCCCATTCACCTCACGGCTCCATTCGGCAAGCGTTGCCTTCTGTTCTAATCTATTTATTAGGCTCTTTAGTAGATGAGAAATGAACCATCCATCAATCCACGTGTCATCTCAAAATTTCCATGGAAAGCGAGAAGCATCCAATATCGCACCGCTTTTTTTTTCTTCGTCTTTTTATACGAAAATTTTCTTTTTATCTCGGTTTGAAAAAAGCGTCTTGCTGGACGTATAGCCCCGAGAGCTTAAGACAATCTTTTCGACGTTGTTTATTATTTACTTCTTTTCTTAAAGCAATAGCGACTGGACGACGACTTCGTTGCTAGTTAAGTCGAAGTGGATGTTCGAGACAGAACCGACTGTTTTAATAATGCAACAACAAGAACAAGGAAAAGAAAAGGTGACAACCCCATTATCGTATCCATCTGCACCCGGAAGATCTCGAAACAAGAATGGGTGGATGTCACGTCCCAACTGCACCCTGTAGTCCTCTTCCCTCCTGAATTTGTTATCGAAAACCCCAAGAGACTGTGTTTGTTCACTCTTACTGATCCATTTTAGTCGTAGCGATTTACAAAAATACGGAAAGAAAAAATCAACTCCGCAATTCATCAATTATCGTATCAAAATTTGAAATGCCAAGAAATGAAAAACGAGAGAAAAAGTGTTTTTTCTCTCTCCCTGCATTGGGGTTGGTAATAAAGTACGTCCCACAACGCGTGGTAGAAGAAAAGAGGAAAACATTGTTGAGCACTCTTTACAAATAACTACACGTCTACGTCTTTTAAAGAAAAGGAAAAAAATCGAATGACACGAGAAAATCCATTCTTCAGTAAATTCCGAGTTTCTTTAGGCTCGTGTCCCACCCTTTTTACAGCGTTCAATGCAAATTGCACTGTGCAGTCAAAAACAAGTCATCCATCTTCCGGTGTCGGTGACCTTTACATTAAACGAGTCAAACTCTCATTTTCTTTGACAATTAAGCTTTATATTAAAAATTCTTCTTGAAGTTCTTTTAATTCTCCACTCGCTGCACTTAAAATCACGACATACACCATTTTTTTTTAACTTCGGCTTTTAACTTTCAAAAAAAAAACTAATTAAAAAAAAAATTTCGTCAACATTAAGAGTACGCCACGTCGTTTGCAAGACGAGTCATCTTACCAACCTTCTGTAAATGAAAACGATGGCAGATGAGAATTGTAAAATAGTTACGCGCTCATGACGTCTTTGGCTTCTTCACTCTTGAAAACCCATCGAGAATTTCGGCAACCGAGTCATTAAAAACAAAGACGACTTAAAGAAAAAATAAAATAAAGACAAAAGAACAAACTTTCAGGATTTAATTATGCACTACGTAGCTAATGATTTGTTAATGACACAGAAAAGTTAACTTTGTACAAATGAATGAATAAAGAGACTGAAGTACTGCACAACGTGGAACAAAGGGAGAAATAAAAAAAGTAATATCGACATGTTCGCTACGTGTACCATTTAGTTAGAAATTGTCTCTGCTGGCGATACGTGAAAAATGCATTATGCGCGACAGTGAAGATATTATTATTTTCGACATACCGCAATGGCCGCAAAATATGTAAGATATTCAATCGATATTCATAACGATCTGCGGTTCATTCACCTGTGGAAAAATGTTTTACATTTTAGATGGCAAACTGACTCCCGACGAATTCTATTCTTAAATCCAGGTAAACAAAGGTAATGTTAGGTTAAAAATGACAACGTCGTGATTAAATTACGACATTTTTAATTTTTATTACTTTGTTAAAGAAAAACTTGTTTTTATCGCTCGCGGTTAACAACAACATACTGTAGATGAAATTAAATCTCATCAACGTTAGCTTATAAAACAAAAACAAAAACACCTGACGTAAAACATTCGAGTGTTTGGAGTAAACTCTCCTTCAAACTTGGAGATGAAATCGAATAAATTGAAAAATAACATTTTTCGCCATTCGTCGCCTTTGACTCAACCACTGAAGTGGAGTTAACTGGGCTGATTTCTGCACTGACGAGAAAAGTCCCGCGGGACGCAAAAGACTAGCAACTCATTAAGCGATAAAACAACGAAAGCCAACTTGCAACGTCTAAAATTATTAGGCAAAGGATAGAAAGAATTACTAACCATCTATCAACGGATTACTTCCGAGCCAACGCACAGAGCGCACATAACTTTCAGCAAAATTTCAATTTAAAACACACTCGGAATTTCTAACGATTACACACTACGTGTGTACGCAACAAGATACACTAATAATTCCTTTTGTCATTTAAATTAATCCCAAGTTAGCCTAATAAACTCCCATTATTCTTATCCCACCTCCAATGTAAACTACAGCCTTATTTTTATTGGTGGGCTACACATTTGACCTCGAATAAACCTCGGTTGAAAATTCACGTCGATTAAAGCGGACCTTTCTTCGATCTACAAAAACACGAAAATAAAAATTTAAAATTTGTAATATTCTAAATCCATCGGTTGAGAAAAAAAATTGGAACAAAAGCAGGCACAAGAAGAAAAATAATACAAAGCATATACAAACAACATTCACCACAAATTGCTTTCTGAGAGGCTCGTCCTTCTCTTTCTGCCATTTCTAAGACTGCAATTTCGCTAACATTATACACGAGAGACCCATACTAGAATAAGAACGCACTACTCACGAGGGAACACCAACTCCTATACTTCTATTCAAAAAGGATTTTTTTCCCCTCCCGCTTAACTGGAAATTATAATGAAAGAATACGTTCCCTTTCTTTTTCACTATCCGTGCTTAGAAGAACAGAGACAAAAAAAAAAAAAAAAAAGATAAAAAATTTGCCACCCGAGTGTATAATTATAGTTGAAATAAGGAGAAGATTTCGATCAAAATCGATGAATACGTAATTATATTTCAGATTGACTAATTTGTATGCAACGCTCGAAACAGGTTTATCAGTACCTGGTAGACTACGCTGATATCATTCCATTACCTAGAGTCCGTAAAAAATAATGTCATCACACAACAAATTTTCCACTTTACAACGTAGTTTCATATTACGAGGCACGGCAAGACTCTGCTAGGATGCAGCGACGTTCCCCTTTTTACCTCCCGCGCTGTTTTATGTCCTTATCAAACACACTCATTAGCATTTTAAATGAGCAATTAGGAATCGTAAATTGCCGCGACCCTCTGTTCGAGAAAAATACTACAAGGCCGCGACGTAGGGAACCGCGAAGAGAACTTTTCCTAAAGTGTAACTACGTCATCTTTTAGTAATTAGTCTCAACACCGTAAAAATTATCACTTTTCTTTAATTTTTTTTCATTTTATTTCAAATTTTGCATTCCTTCGTCCAGAGTCTATTAACTATACAACCTCATTTTGGATGATGTCATGGTGGACGCGCGACCAAAATATGCTCGTTACGTGTCAACAACATTCGCCAAGAGACCATTACAATAGTGGAGAACATAATTCTACCGAGTGAAATAGCTTTCGCTGATGTAAAATGGCGCCAATTCCTTATTTTCAGATGAAGCTATCTTTGTTAAATACGAGCGTTTCATTCCTATCATTGAAATTCCACTTGGCCAAATGCGATGATCCATTAAACTCCTGCTGATGGCCATCATTTGGCGTCGTTCGTTGTAGGTTATTGCAAATGGAAGCTGATTTCCGCTCATCTGCATCGCGTGCAGTTAGCGGCTAAGTGGATGCAAATCAGATTCCTCCCAGCGGAGGAAAAAAAAGTTGCAACTAGATAGACGGAAGCGCATCTCGCAACGTAACACTTTGGAATATTAGCAAAATAAACTGCATTCAATTTTCCTTCAATTTGCCTTAACTAATCTTTTTCTAATTTACTCGCAAAATTTTTTCCCCGCTCGTAAGATATCAAATTAACGCGGGAACGCGCGTTCGCTTATCAGATTTAAACCTGTCGAGTTCCACAATAAACTGAAAATCCATAATTTGTAACAAGCGAACGTGTCGATATCGACAAAAGGCCACAAACCTAAATTAAGGGCGATTAAGAGTTGAGCTAAGCCAACCAACAAATTTATGAGGCACGACCATTCAAAACAATTTCATCCCCTACACAATAAACTTTTGTATCACATAAGCCATCAACGTTTATAGCGGCAGAAATTCCAGATTGCTCGGAATCTATCCGAGTGGTTTGTTGATGGGATTTTCTTCTCGTGGGCCCACTCTTATCGAACCAGTTAGTCTACGAATAAACACGGGTACTACAACTACGAACAGAAAAACGAGACCGGGGAGAAAACCCCTGCAAAAAAAAAACAAAAAAAAACTAAATAAATAAAAAGCAAAAGCAAAAGCAAAAAAAAATTGTTTTTGGAAAAATCCCAACGTAGCACTTTCAGTATTAAAATATTCCACCGCAGAAAATACGGTTCAAAGGTGTATCCGTCTGGGAACATCTTTTAATCACTACCTAAATTCCTCCAAGAATGAAACGTCTTCCGGCTCAAGACAGGCGCCTCGCAGCTCATTTGCAAAATGGATCCGCGTACTGACCACATATTGACCTCATTGGCTATTCAGAGACCTTTGTGGCGATAGTGCATCATTTACACGAAATGAGGTTGTTTCAAACCACAGGGGCTAAATGCGACATATCAGAGCGACAATTAAAAGCCTTATTGCCAACCCAGCTCGCACACATGCGCACACACACAAACACGTTCGCTCACAAACAAACACAAACGCTTCTAATCACAATGTCGTCCAAATTGCCATAGCTCTAGACTGATAAGAATTGCAACGATCCGCCCATCGTGCAGTTTTCCCCACTCGACCACGTTCTCTCGAGAGATTCGTCAGCTGCACGACCCATCCTCCGAGAGAAAGCTGCATTTCCATAAGACAGAAATATGATTGGACGTCGAGTTTTTCATCTTCGTCGAAATAGTAAGAAAATTTACGACGTGCTCGTGGGACGCAGAAAGAGATTTGGGAAAATGTGTGAGTCTACAACTTACAATCCTGTCTCGACAACGTCGGTTCCATTACCAGTTTAGTTTATACAAAGGTGGTGACTTTGTAGTCGGGTTTGAAAGGATTTTACACAAAAAAAAAAAAAAGACGACGTGAGAGAAATTTTTTTTGAAAGATGAAAACGAGAAGAAAAAAAAAAGTGAAAATGATGTGATTCACGTTTCTTTTTGTCACGTCTTTATTTCGCATTGAGTTATTTATTTACATTTTTTCTCTCCCTTTCACGCACATGAAGAAAAAGTAACTTTATAAAAAATGAAATTAAAATTACGAATCCCATTACGAACAGACAGACAGACGCACATACAATGTAATATATAACACTATATATCACCAATTCAAAACTTTGAACTCAAATTATGCGCAGTAAATCACAACTCGGGTTATAAAACACAAGAAAGAACAAACCTAAGTGGGCAAAATACGGAATAAAAATGTCTGCATGCAAGAACCACAAGATAAGCACATGTAGAAAAGTTTGCGCAGTAAATCTTTAAGCGTAATGTACTGCCCAAATTCCCTTTCACATTCTCTACAAAACGACTCCTAGAGTTTTTCTTATTCTTTCTCCCCGCCTTCAACTCCTTCTGCGTCTTCTTCCCTCGTTCTCTCGGGATTTTATCTTCAACTTAGGATTACGGTGCACTTTGTAATTAGACCCACTGGATTTTTCCGAGTTTTTGAAGAGAAAAAGAAACTAATTTCGCAAATTTCATTAAGAAAATTGTTGTTTATCGTTCGAACGACTAAATTTCCAACTTTCAGTTAGTAAAATTTAATTCCAATTACTTTTCCAAAACAACGACTGGATTAAATTCATAAAACTCGACCATACAATAACATTTTCTAATTTTTATCTCAAAAACTTTTTTTCTTTTACAGTACATATAAATGCAAATGAACTTTTAAAAAAAACGCACGTTTGGTTATCATCATCGCCTCATCAGATCTTCTTAGCGCGAATCAGACCCTCGGAGCTGATAACGGAGCGGGGTATCTAAGTGGCTTTTGAACTTCATTGAACGCGTCTTTCTCAGCACAAAAGATCTTTCATTTTATTCCTCACTTCTCTCTGCCTCAAGAATCTTAGTTAGCAGTCAAAATCGTACCCTCAACAGTCGATCGACGACGAAGAAAAAGGGTTTCGCGCCTAAATTCCGTTGTTTATGAGAATCCAATTTCCCACTCAAGACGAAAAAAAAAAAGAAGAAAAAAAAAAAAAGGAGCGAAAAGGTTGCTGAATCTAACAAGCGTCAATGTTCTCTCGAGTGAAACTGCATCATTTGCTTCGCTGCAGTTGGAATTTGTGGGACTCGAACTGCTTCTGGCGATCACTTTAAAATTACGAACGAGTTAACCAGAGTTTTGTTTATTTCGCGAGATCCGCTATTTACGTCGAATTCTTCTGGTTCTTTTTTTTGTTTGTTTTTCGTTTCCAGTTTATTTACCCGTAAAATCGTGGTTGTTTACCTACACTCCAACAAAATTATGAATTCGTTGCTGTTTTATTGACACACTCCTAATTACACACTCTGATATGAAGGCTAGGCGAGCACTGCGGTTGCAAACATGTTCTCTGAAGATGGAATTATTATACATAAAAATTTTAAATATGCATCACTTTGTTCATTCCATTTTTCCCCGGGTGGATTCCTGTCCGCCTTTCGCGAACGTAACTCGGGAAAATTTGTTTTTCTCCTTGTTTGCACCCACTTCATGCGCCGCACCTTCAAACGGCAAATAGAAAGAAAACGAAAAGAACGAGAGGAAGAGAGAGAGAGAGAGAGAGAGAGAGAGAGAGACGGAAAGACTTTTACGAGTTGCCAATAAAACTTTTCCTTTAGACGGATCTCTCGGCACACGCCAATCAGACTTGGAAAACTTTCTCCCGCGCGAATAACGTCAGTCAAAGATCAAAATACTCTCTTTTCAAACATTTTCATCAGGCTTATATAGAATGATTCGAAACAGCATTCCGCTTTTACACGAAACACTTTTCTTGGCGCGTTTCCGCGCATTACGGCTGCCATCGTACAATCTATCGCAATTGGCGGAAAAAGGAGAAGTGACGAGAAATTACGAACAATAAAAAAATAAAAATAAAAATAAAAATAAAAATATAACCACCCCCACAAAAACTCAAACTTTATTAGTTTTTCACTTCATTAAACCTTACTTGAAAAAAGTGAGGAAAAAAAATGATTGAATTTTCTCGCTCGCGGTAATCGCTAAGCAAAAGCTCACAAACAGAAAAAAATTGAAAGAAATCTAAGAAAAGATAATTAATGAAAGTGAAGTTTTAATTTTATTAAGCCAGCTCGAGCATTCCTCCTCTTTTACTCCGCCAGCGCAGCAACATTACTGCGCATGTCAAATGCGGTCGCTTCCGCCCTGATGATGTTAGCGCGAGTGCGCGCGCTTCAGGCTTCAGTCGAAGTCAATAACACTCAGTCGCCTCAAGCAAGGCAGATAAAGAAAAATATTGAATTGTGTCCTTTAAACCTATTTTTTCGTCGTTTTCCTATATACCCATACCCTCTTTCCCGTCTCATTATTATTCTTTTCGCATTTTCTACCGTTTACAACAAAAAATATACCTATACCAAAAAAAGGAAAATTTTTCTCCACCCATTCAAAAACTCGACCGTTTACGTCATTCACAAAATTTATTCACTTTTACAATTAAAGCTTAAAATCCATCCGTAAGATAATTCCTTCCGCACCAACTTTTTCCATGAGTTATTCGCACGACCGCAACTTGCAAACAACTCGGGCGTAATTTTTACACTGTACGCCTACTGAGAAATTGTAATTGCGCGGAAATTAAAAAACTCGTAAAAAGCGCAGTAAATGAGATTAATACTTCACACAACAGCTGCTGTTTCATGTACAAAACGCTTAAAAACATTTCTTTTTTTTTTCTCTCCTCTCATCGTGTCTCCGAACAAACTCATTATCTTCTTCAAACAGTAATTACGCTTTAAAATGACCGATTCCCATCACCGAGCAGAAAGCGTAATACGCTATAAAACATTAAAACTCCGATTCGACCGAACACCCACTAAAATAACAAACCATTTCGGAAATAATATATCGCAACTGTTTAAACTACGCGCAAAACTAACTCTCCAGAGAGAAGTTACAGAAATTCTAAATCACGTGCTCTGTGTATTTGTATAATAAACCAAGTAGACGCGCATTATCATTTACTCTACTCTATATGCAAAATTTAAACCTACCAGATTGGCCACTGTAATGTATCACTTTCTATATTACGGCTTTTATTTTACCCGTTTATCTTTAATAATAACCTATAAGAGAACGTTCAAGTTGAGCAGACACATTACTGGATTAAATCAGAGCAGTCGCTATACAACGACGCTGAGACCAAATAAAAAAAATAAAAAAAATTTGACATCGCCAGGCGCGCTTCAATTAGCGCAGGACGCGCTATTGGGTCAGATTTTAATTTTTTTTTTTTTTTTTTTTCCACTAAAAAAAAAAAATTTTTTTTGTAAAAAAAAAAAAAATACTCCGAAGAGGACATCGCTCTTCACTTACTATAATAGTATTACCGAAAAAAGGGGTCGTTGAGATAGTTAGAAGTTTCTAATCTCATTTGAAAACGTTTTTTGCGCGCAACCTGAGACAAAGAAAATTCACAAAATTGCGATAATGGCGAACGAAAGAGTATGGGATAATAAAAAGCAAAAAATGAAAAAAAAAAACGTACTGCCCTTGTCCATTACTCACGATTAATAGGATAACCATACACTTAGCTTTTATGGTCACTAAATCAGATGGGTGTTGTTGCAGCGGTGGGTCCAAAAGAGGAAACATTATTGATTTTTCATACAGCAACAAGATTTCTGGTAGTTCGAGGAAGGAAGGAAGGAAAACATTTGTAAACATGTACGGGGCAGCCTACTCATGAAAGATTACGAAGAAGACGTTCTCTCCCTACTCCTCTTTAACTTCAATCTTTATTCGCCGATAACTCATTTGAGTCCTCTCCCGACAAAATTCACTACCACAAATTTAATTCAACCAATAACAAATTTTATCGTTCGAAAAATAAATCCAATAACCAAAAAATATATATCTTCGTATCAAATCGAGAGTGCAGTGGACAGCAAACGCGTTAGCGTTAACTTTAGCGTTACCGCAAAGCAATTTATTCGCTTAACTTAAACCAAACTTTTCATTACAGGATGTGGCAAGTTTCCGCGAGAAGTTTCAAGTTCAGCAATATAGCCCATCAGTGCGGTTGGTTTCTCTTAATCTCCTTGTCCACTATATCTCGAGTACCTTTTCGCGTTACCAATTTACCTCCGTGCTTTAAGCGACGCTAACTACGCTCTAATCAAAACAAACTGGAAAAAAAAGAATTAAATCTCAAAAATAATCTCGACATTCAAGATGAAAGCTGGTTCATTAATTTTTAGAGCACGCTGCAGCAAAACAAAAACTTTTCTTTAAATCTTGATTAAAATATTCTAGAACCGCTGTCGGCATTACGTCTAGGAACGCCTGCGAAATCCTACTCCAGCTCGACTCATTAATAATTATTATAAATAATGAAAATAGAATGTAATTATAAAATGAGAAGGAAAAAAACCTCAAGGGACATCATCGCCGAAAATATTGTCCAACTAAGCCGAATGATGGAAGGAAGGAATAAAGTCAATCAATACTCAAGCAGTGACGAGTTTAGGTTGCCCGAATATTGCGTTGGTTCGTAATTCCATTTAAACCGCTTTTCCACCATCTAGAAGATTGAAAATGCATTCATCCGTTCTTAAAAAATTACAAGTTTTTTTTTTTTTTAAAAAAAGAAAAAGAAAGTGCTTATAGTCATTTTCGACTGAGAATCTTTGAGCGTTTGCACCAAAAGTACGGTGATGATTGCGTTGCTCTTATTTTAATACTCAACTTCTATTAAATCATTCATGAAAACTCAAATTCATCCGTGTGTGTGAGCTCGCGTCTTGAATTACGTCTTCACCGTCTTATACAACACGGTTGAAAATCAGCACGTTTCGCGACATCGAATCAACTTCAAATTATTTCACACTTTCCTTGACAGATATTTACGCGTCACTCAACTCACCGGTAAAATAATCCTAACGTTTAAAACTTTTCGAATCCGAATGACCCATCAATAACGCAAAAGCTTCCTAAGAAAAAAAAATCCACTAAAACCAACTTTTGCCTTAAACTTAAAACTATTCCAAATTAATATCCCGTTAAACTCGAGGACAAAATTCAACCTAAGCCGAATTAAGCCCAAAGGACGTACGGTTAAGGAAAAACCAATTAGACCACGGCAACTCGCGACCGCAAAACGATCCAGCAACGACAAAAACTCCCTCCTATCTCAAAAATATATCTATATAAGCAGAAAGAAATGGATTTTTGCAGCAATTGCTTGCTTTTCCAATATAACGAGAGTTTCGAAGCTTCAACGTATAAGTTCTGCTCCGGCGGAATCAATTATAAAGATCAGTAACGAGCGTACTCCGTTTAGAATTAGAAACTTTCACTGTATAAATAAGTTAAAACCCCTGAGAAATCAATTGCGTCGGGAGCATGGCTTTTTAATAAAATAATTCAATCTTTAATCACATCAAATTCCATGCTCCAACGTTATACCGAAGAGAAATAATATTTTGCCCACAAGAATAACGCAATTATCATTTCTCTAGCGTAACGACTACTCTACCTCCCCCCCCCCCCCTTTTCCTAAAAGAAAAACACGTTAAAAAAAATGTCACCACCAAACAAACTGTTACGTTACAATTTGGCGATAGATCAATTAATTATCCATTACCGACTTTTTCTTTTCTCGTCTTCCATCAATCCGATCTCCGATGTGCTTTTTCCTAAATTGTTATATCGAACTCGCAACTTTATGATGCAAAGGTGAAAAAAAAAAAAAAAAAATCAATTGCAACAACATCCACGATTTAATTGAATTAGCAGTTGGCTAGCTCCCTCTTGCGCCGTGCAAGAGGACAGTGCGGGTATCGATCGACGTGTCGCATTGAGACGTTCTAATGTGAAAGGTTTCATTTTGTTCAGACAGGGGTAGCCGAGGGGCGACCTCTGTATGTGAGACAAGTAGCGATCATGACCAATGCCTGCAGAGGAAATGGGAAAAGGTCTGCCATAAAAACTCCACTCGGGGGGGATCCAATTTTCGACACCTTTGGGGGAACCAGAAAAAATACTAGCCTCAGCTCCCTCAACGAGAAGAATTGTACATCACACACGCACTCAGCTCCGCTACCAAACTCTCCTCTACTCTATTGGTTTTCACTGAATTCCTGGAGGGACACACTTCCATCTTTCTTCTCGGCTTAAATGACAATGGTGATCACGTTTCAATCTTTTGCTCGAATCTCTCTCTCTCTCTCTCTCTGTCTTTCTCTTTTTTTTAAACCTCACTATGATCAATGTGCGGAGTATTTCTGTGTAACGTGAGGAAGCCTTTTATTCCCTTTGTACCCCGGTTAGTCCCTTAAAAACTTTTATCTAAAGTTTGGAGTTTGGTGGTTTTAGTCTGGCGCGTTGCTTAAGCGATATTAATTATTGCCTAGTCTGTCGATTATAAGCCAGGCTGAAATATGAGCAGTCAAAGATAACTCCTTTGTTCTAACACAACCGATTGAAATCCTATACTCAAGTTTCACTTTCAATTTAAAAAAAAAATTAATATTTGCGCTTCGAAGCAACACGAAACCTACGTTTTAAAGCCGAGTTAAAGATAAAAGGTGAAACGTGTAAATTATTCTAATTACGACGATCGATATTCGTAAAAATTATTCACTTCATTTTCACGAGTCTTAAAGTTAACTCGGAAAAGTACGTAATTAAAAATGATTTAGAAATTACGAAATAAAGAAAACAACTGAGAAACTTTTTCTTCCCTTTAAAATTTTTTTTCTCATCTTACGGTTGATGAGCTAATATTTCAAGTGATCACATTATCCACATTCTCACACGCATCAACAACAACAAAAAAGTTGAAAAACGGTTACAATTAAATAAAATTCTCCCAAAATTAGAAAAGGCATCGCAGTGTAATTTATGAGATTACATTCCTCCCACTGCGTTTATGTACAGAAAAAAATTTAAACTTCTATAGCGAGAGACAAGATTCCAACCAAGCGCGCTAACTAGTTTTCGTCATACATCGCATTAAAGGCGACTCTGCCGCGCCTTCGCCAAAATAACCATAATTTTCTATACGTATATAATTAGTTAATTAATAAGTGCTACCTCATTTAATGTAAATCACATTTCAATAACCGTTTTGCACCGCAAATACTGCACTCAAATTAAACAATTTCGTCTTAGCAATTATTCACGTCGGGCATTGTGGGACGTAATTTTCCAAAACTCCATCCAACTTTAAATATTACCTCTTCGATCAAATGTCGTTCGATATCGGAAAGATTACTTCCGACAGATTAAACAAAGAAAAGAAACGAAGAAAAAAAAAAAAACTCCAAAGTTTAAATTCAGCGATGGTCAATTTCGTTCGTGATGCGCTCACAATGTGGTCAGCAAGAACCTTATGAGTTGAGCGGCGATGCCGCAAACTGCCAAGGAGATGATGGTGAGCAGTGAGTGAATTACAAGGCCCGGTGGCGTGTTCATTTTCCTCCTTGGACAGAGAACCCTGGAAATGGCCGCAAGACTACCTCCGAGTCCTCGGCCGAGGTTCGATGACTGACGACGAACGAGACATATCCAGCAAACAGCGTCCAATTCTCATCAAAACAGCGGAGGGAGGAGGTTGACGATTAAATTCCAAGCACGTGACCCAAAATGCACCTGCCAACCACCGAATCAAAACACAACTTGAAAGGCAAATTGACAATAAAAGAAAATTTGTTCCAATTTTCGAAATCGTTCATATACTAGTTCGTTCCGCTAATTAAACCGCCAGTCCAATCCAGGCAAATGTGTCAGTTGCCATTCATTTCACTACACGACGTTTTATTGCCGTACAACAAATTGCAATCTAATTTTTCCACTACATCACAATCAATTAGACACCAAAAGAGAAATGCTTCCGGGGAGAACTCTGAAACCAAGCAGTGATCGAGCCAATACAACAGCTGCCGAATTCGGAGATGGTCCGCCGATCGATTCCAAACCAAACTTAAGACTTCTCATTTCTCACCGGTCCACTGAGTTTTCGTTCTATGTACGGATTCACCTCCGAAACACAAAAAACGAGAAAAAATAAATAAAAGAAAAAGTAAAAGGCACAAAAACTCGGCGAGACATTAATGGTCTTCAGGGAGGATTCCCCAAAACTAAAAGCATAGTGGTGATAAGATCGTCCGTGATTCCTCGGCCGAGACAACGAGATCAATGGACGATTGCTCCCAGACTCAGCTTCTTACCCTCGTGGTATTCTCTTTACTTACACCTTACTAGAGCGGAGCAACGTCGGTGTAGAGAGAGAGAGCGAGAAACAGAAATAAAAAAGAGGGAGAGAATGAAACGTTGAATAAAAGACGAAGGTAAATCCATGAATAAAACAGGATACAAGAAAAAGACATTGACGCTACCCACAGAGAGAACACGCTTCCTCAGTCGGGAAATACACACCTGGAAAAGGAAGAAAAAAAAAAGGAGGAAAAAGAGAAAACAACACTCCGAACACAGGTTGAAATGTAGATATTTAAAGAAGGCAGAAAAAAGGTAACAAGTTAATATGCCTCAACAATTTGTTTCCCTCTGTTTTCCCTCCACCGAGAGTAAACACTCGCCGTAAAAATTAAGACGTTCACAAATTGAACTAATCAACAGGATTAGAGCTTAGTGCAGTACCGTAGTTTTCAAAATAAACTGAGCAACGCGGAAATTAAAACGCGCACAAAATTATCGATTCTCAGTTTGCTCTCATCGAAAATTCCTTGTTTGAAGTGTGCCAAAGACAAACACAGCCACGCTACACTGACAGTTGCGCCTTGCTTTTTTCCCCCTCTCTCCACATCCTAGCCTCAAATCAGAGCGAAGATGAGATAAGAACAGAACGTCGTCTTTCCCGCACTAATAAACTATCCTCTTCGCATCTACAAAATCCCAACCATAAATATAATGACGAGTGTGTGTGCGGCGGGGAGACAACAAGAAAACAATAAGCAAAAGTCTGCCGTTATCAGCAAACGAATGAGAAATGCCTTTACTTTCACCGACCATTTGCGAAATCGATTTTCCCGCCGGATCTCACCCACTCCGCACTCCACTCTTTCTCGACACAACGCCAAGGAACTGAAGCAGCGCCGTTTTCACGTGAAAGCTCAAAACCCTCTTTCGCGTTTACTCTCCCTCTTTCTTTCTCCCTATTTGGCGCCCGCCCTCTGCTCACCAAATGCAATCACCGCTTGATTAAAGCCTCACGCACAAAAACCAGGAAGTGCTTTAGGCTATCGCATTAATGGACGATTGGTGGATGTCTGAAAAATGAGTTTCCTCCTCTGCTTTTAAGTTAGGATATTACAGCGTCAAACAACAGAGAGGAGACCGGAAAAAAAATTGATCCATCGGCACGAGTGTCGCACTTCAGGAGGAATTCAAAGCAGATCGTAGGAGAAAAAAAATAGCATCCACGATCATCTCGTTGGTTGAAGATAACACCGTTAACTGGAGGTTGGGGAAAAAAGACCGAGAGCTTCGCGTCACATGTGCATTAACATCGAGTGGACTGTCTATATACGGTGGTTGGGTTTGTTTCTCGATCTATCGTGCTCGTTTTTTTCTGTGACGTCGCCTCTCTGTCTGTGTGTCTAAGTTATAACTTTATCACGCCAAATGTCCCCTGGCGGCAAAGGGTCCTCTAAGGTATGACGGCAGTCAAGCGTAAGATTCCATCATCTTACGCCCACACACAGCACGATTTTAGAATGAAACGGAATACTGCGCACATCTCACGAATGACTGCATCCAATTCACTTTGTCCTCCGAAAAAATATTTGCGAAAATGAAACTTTCAGGTGTACGTCTGCGCATCTCCGATATAGGAATAAAAAAAAAGGGCAGCGCACTCTTCACGCATTCGTGAATTTGAGTTGCCTGCTTTTTCTCCTTTTTTTTTTTTTTTTTTTTTTTTTTTTTTGCATTCGCGAACATTGTTAATGCACACATCATCCTTTCATTTCACTTGACACTGCGGTCTATTCATCTGGTTCTTACACTCGAAGAATATTAAGACGCTTCGCTCCGCGCAATTGCGTTATTGCAATTTAAGACGCTCGTCAATGGATTTACAGAATTGCTTTCTGTAATTACGACAACGCTTCAAAGCAAAAATCGAAATAAAAAAAAAAAGTTCCGCACAAAGTAATCACCAATCAAATAGAACAAGAAACTCGGGGCTCTCCTACCGACCTCAAATTAAAACGGACCTTCTTGTCTTAGCCAGATGACAAGCCTAATGAGCTAGAGCGGAGCTCAGCGTTGTCATGACAGCACAACACTGACGTTCTCGATAATAACGTCGACCAAGGTTGAGATGCCGCACGGAAAACTGATCTTCAAAAAATCAATGATATGGACTCGAGCCGTTATCGACGCAGGAAAGGAGACGAGGCATTGGTGGTTGCGTGCAAGAAAGCTTCTTAGCAAAATTCGTTTTCTAATTTTCCTTCACATTTGCCTCCACTTAAAAAAAAAATCCCCTAATTATTTCCTCCGAAAATAACATTACCCACGACTTAAAAAATATCAATAAATACATTTTATGTCGCTACGAGAAAAAAAAAAAGTTCTTCGTTAAACCTCGTTAGCAACATTCGCGCATGGCTCTACTACCGTGAATTTCTTCGGGCGTTTCCTTCTCCTCAAAATAATTTTTTTAATACTTTTTAAAATTTACAAGCGTACTGCACTTTGAATATAAGATCAACATAATCCGCATAAACTCAAGTTATAAAATTTATCTTCCGCGTACAAGGACTGCACTTTACATATAAACCCATAAAAAAAAATTTTTTTCTTTTAAATTTGCATCCGCTAATTTCGACTGCTGTTTACTTTCAATCCTGATCTAATCGAAAACGCCACTAACCAACAATTTATTCGGAAAAAGAACTGGAAAAACAAGGAAAATATACACCGCACAGCTGCTGACAGCCATGTTAACGGAAACAGACGCTCGACTACGAACTGCAGCTAGCTTCTTAAATGAAAAAGAGCAAAAACAAATATCACTTTGGAAAAGTATATCCAAAAGGAAGAATGAAATAGTAGCAGTTGAAGCAGAATCTTGACGCATTGTCTTTTTTACGTTTTTATTTTTATTTTTTATCTTTCCGCTCCAACTATATAGTGAAGTGTAAGAAAACTCTGCGAGGAGTCGCAACGTCAGCAACGTTGACGCTCTGATGGATGTCACGTCGCCGACCACAAAGAAAAAATAAAAGCCCGGCGACAAACTGATGGCCGCATTTAGTCGATTGAACGTCATCCAGTACTCGGGAGAACATCCGTTTATCAAAAGAGTCGTGTGTACTTCATTCATAACTCATTTCCAAGTCACGACGAAGATGCCTAGCAAAGAAGTAAATGTCACGTATATTCTATACGGAAACATCGCCTCGTGTAATTTGATGTAAGCTCGCAGATGAAATGCTTCAAAGCCTTTCTACTTAATTGTCATTGTACATTTAACGGCGTCTCTTGTAACGCGAGTCCACGATAATTTCTATCCGCAGCTTTTAGTGCACTTTAGAGAAAGAATTAAATATATTGTCTCCTCATCAACCCTTTACGTCTCTACGTCTCATTAAGCAATTAAACTAAGCAAGACGCTTCACTTCCGACTATCTAAGAATCATAATTTCCAACTTTTGTCCACCGGCAACACGAGCTTAACCCTAATTCGTTCCTAATTCGCATTTTATCCAGGAAGCGTTTCGTGATTTGAATTAAAAAGCGGCCTCTCAAATTCACATCATCACTTCGGCGCGCCACTCGACTGACTCGAACACCGCGTTCCACCGATATGAATTGCTCACGTAGCGCAGTCAATCAGCAGCGTTGAATTTTCTGCAATGCGCCAAGTGGTCAATATTTTCAGGTTGTTAAGACCAGGGTTGTTCCGAATCTTCACAGCGGGGAACGTCGAAAATAGATAGAACGCCAGTTTACCAAATACCAACCAACCAACCAAACTCCAAAACTCAATCCCACCTGCAAATCCTATTAAAATTGCATCAAAACTGCGCAGTATTTAGCATTTCAAATCACACCCACGCTTTAATTCACCAGATTAGCATCTTTAATATAATTTCCAAATACTCTAGAAATCCTTTTTAAAAAATTATGAAAACAAAAAACAAAGGAGGCGTTCCCCTCTCCTTAAAAAAAAACTAAAAAGAAATCGATGAGCGAGTTTAAATCCGCATTAAGTCAGCTAAATTAATTAGAGAGTTGGAAGAAGAAAAAAAACCACACGTTGTGCAACGCTCGTGTCAATGAATATTTTTTTTTCCCTCTCTCCAAATCCTTTTAAAAAAAAAAAAAAAAAAACTCAGCAGAAAAAAAGAATTTGGTGCACAAAGTGTGAACAATGATCGAACAAGTAAATGAATACTACGTTGGATCTCAATGAGATTCTCTTCGTCGTTTTTGCGAGGGAGTATCGCGGATCAACCCATTTGGCACGAATCACTGGCAGCGTCGTACAGCAAGCACAAACTATACGGTACATTTT